>JAPMUY010009459.1:10000-45000 GCA_026901105.3 Galaxias olidus
AAGCCCGCTCAGCAGTAGTCTAAGAATCCCACTCAGCAGCAGTCTAAGAAGCCTGCTCAGCACTAGTCTAAGAAGCCCACTCAGCACTAGCCTGAGAAACCCACTCAGCATTAGTCTAAGAAGCCCGCTCAGCACTAGTCTAAGAAGCCCACTCAGCACTAGTTTAGGAAGTCACCACTAGTCTAAGAAGCCCGCTCAGCACTAGTCTAAGAATCCCACTCAGCAATAGTCTAAGAAGCTCACTCAGCACTTGTCTAAGAAGCCCGCTCAGCACTAGTCTAAGAATCCCACTCAGCACTAGTCTAAGAAGCCCACTCAGCAGCAGTCTAAGAAGCCTGCTCAGCACTGGTCTAAGAAGCCCACTCAGTACTAGCTTGAGAAACCCACTCAGCACTAGTCTAAGAAGCCCACTCAGCACTAGTTTAGGAAGTCACCACTATAAGAAGCCCGCTCAGCACTAGTCTAAGAAGTCAGCACTAGTCTAAGAATCCCACTCAGCACTAGTTTAAGAAACCCGCTCAGCACTAGTCTAAGAAGTCCACTCAGCAGTAGCCTAAGAAGCCCACTCAGCACTAGTCTAAGAAGCCCACTCAGCACTAGTCTAAGAAGCCCACTCAGCACTAGTCTAAGAATCCCACTCAGCAGTAGTCTAGGAGCCCGCTCAGCAGTTTATCGTGTTGCCATGCAGGTCAACCCTGGAACACAACCCCAATTTTTTGTTATATCATTTAATATATGTGTCCAGTCTCTTAGTGTTATATCATTTAATAAATGTGTTCGGTCTCTTACTGTTATATTCAGACCATCTTTTGTTTATGTTCAAGTCCCTCAAAGCAGCTTGAACACAGTGTAAGGGATTAGACAGAGGGCTTTTCTTGGCATGTTCTGCAGACCGCCACTAGGGGGCCCTCTCGCTCCACAACAGGCGCAACACAGGCCAAAAGATACTGCTGCTGCTGAGGAAGGAATCAATCGATCAGACGTTGAATTCACTACCACAGAAAAATACCCCCTTACCAAGATCAATACCCTGACATTTCTGAATATAGCTGACTCACTGCTATCTTCGTCTTTTCTTATTATAAAGACAATTTTAATGTGAAGAACAGCAAATTATGGATGCGATCCCAAGGTTTATTTGTTCCCTGGAGAGAAAAGAAAAAGCCAAGGTGAAGGCTTTAATCAGAGGAATGGGGTTTTTGTTGCCATAGCGACATGACTGAACTAAAATTATCTCTGTGTAAATATTATTAGATAGCTTTACAGTAGGCCAAGAAACCCCCCCCCCCCCCCCACCCCCCCCCCCCCCACACACACACACACACAGACACAAACAAACACACTTACAGAAAACACACACACACACACACACACACAGGCAACGTTCTGCCTGAATAACACATCTCTGGTCTTTTAATAAATAATTGTGATGACTACATCCCGAACCATTCACTTCCTGCTGGGGTAAATAGAGAGTATTTTTAAAGCCATCACTAAGCAGTCTCACAAACAAGCAAACAGCCTATAGACATCGCTCTCCTTCTCCATCTAAACATCCATCCATCTATCTATCTATCTATCTATCTATCTATCTATCTATCTATCTATCTATCTATCTCTCTATCTCTCTATCTCTCTATCTCTCTATCTCTCTGTCTGTCTGTCTGTCTGTCTGTCTGTCTGTCTGTCTGTCTGTCTGTCTGTCTATCTATCTATCTATCTATCTATCTATCTATCTATCTATCTATCTATCTATCTATCTATCTATCTATCTATCTATCTATCTGTCTATCGTTCGTCCTCCATCTTCCTCTAAACATCTACCTCTCTATCTCGACATCTTCATCTCCTGATTGTCGTTGTGTGTATCCATCCTAATAAACCTCCAGAGTTCCTCAGACACCATTAAGGTGATGGGCACACACACACACACACACACACACACAGACACACACACACACACACCCCTAGGGTAGCCCTGCCTTCATACCTTGTCTGTGTCTGTATGTGTATCCATCATTATAAACTTCCCAAGGATGTGTTAGAGTTCTTCAAACACACTCACACACGCACGCACGCACGCATGCACACGCACGCACGCACACACACACACACACACACACACACACACACACACACACACACACACACACACACACACACACACACACACTGTCTCCCTTTCTCTCTCCCATTTATTACTGAGAGACTGTGTTACAGCTGTGCTTTAAAACATGTATTACTGAGAGATTGTTACAACTGTGCTTTGAAACATGTATCACTCAGAGACTGTGTTACAGCTGTGCTTAGAAACATGCATTACTGAGAGACTGTGTTACAGCTGTGCTTTAAAACATGTATTTACAATGGCCCTGTAAACAGATGGTGAGGCAGTGAGGTTATTAAAGGACACAGAAACGGCAGTGAGGACAAAGACCTGTGTAGCAATAGCTACACCTTCCAAAGGCCTGTGTAGTGGCTATAGCTACACCTTCCAAAGGCCTGTGCAGTGGTGGCTATAGCTACACCTTCCAAAGACCTGTGTAGTGGCTATAGCTACACCTTCCAAAGACCTGTGTAGTGGCTATAGCTACACCTTCCTAAGACCTGTGTAGTAGTGGCTATAGCTACACCTTCCAAAGGCCTGTGTAGTGGCTATAGCTACACCTTCCAAAGACCTGTGTAGTGGCTATAGCTACACCTTACAAAGGCCTGTGTAGTGGTGGCTATAGCTACACCTTACAAAGACCTGTGTAGTGGCTATAGCTACACCTTACAAAGACCTGTGTAGTGGCTATAGCTACACCTTACAAAGGCCTGTGCAGTGGTGGCTATAGCTACACCTTACAAAGACCTGTGCAGTGGTGGCTATAGCTACACCTTACAAAGGCCTGTGTAGTAGTGGCTATAGCTACACCTTACAAAGACCTGTGCAGTGGTGGCTATAGCTACACCTTCCAAAGGCCTGTGTAGTAGTGGCTATAGCTACACCTTACAAAGGCCTGTGCAGTGGTGGCTATAGCTACACCTAGACAAGGCCTGTGCAGTGGTGGCTATAGCTACACCTTCCAAAGGCCTGTGTAGTAGTGGCTATAGCTACACCTTCCAAAGGCCTGTGTAGTAGTGGCTATAGCTACACCTGCCATCTTGTTACTCTGAAAAGAAAAGGCACGGGATTTCTTAACAACATCAGGGTTACGTATACAGCTCAGATAGAATACTGCTCCAATGCTCTTAGCACGTCAGAGTGTGTTGGTGTACAGTACTAAAGTGACACACCCTCTAAACCCTTTACAGTGTAGGGATACAAAACACGTAGAGGAGACGAGTCTGATGTACACAGGTATATTGTGTTCAGTGTGTGCACTTCTGGAGCTGGTGGAAGAAGCCAGGGTTGGGGTTTGTAGTTTTTTTAAGGTTTGTAGTCCTGGAGCTGGTGGAAGAAGCCAGGGTTGGGGTTCGTAGTTTGTTAAGGTTTGTACTTCTGGAGCTGTCGGAAGAAGCCAGGGTTGGGGTTTGTGGTTTTTTTAAGGTTTGTAGTCCTGGAGCTGGTGGAAGAAGCCATGGTTGGGGTTCGTAGTTTGTTAAGGTTTGTACTTCTGGAGCTGGCGGAAGAAGCCAGGGTTGGGGTTCGTAGTTTTTTAGGATCTGTAGATCTGTAGCTGGTGGCACAAGCCAGGGTTGGGGTTTGTAGTTTGTTAAGGTTTGTAGTTCTGTGGCTGGTGGTAGAAGCCAGGGTTGGAGTTTGTAGTTTTTTTTAAGGTTTGTAGTTCTGTAGCTGGTGGTAGAAACCGGGGTTGGGGCGTATTGAAGGCCTTGCCAGCTTCACCTGCCCATACGCATCATCAAATGGGAGCCCCTCCCTCGCCATCAGGTAGCCAATCGCGACGGAGGCAGAGCGTGACACGCCAGCGTTGCAGTGGACCAGCACCACCCCTGCTGTGAGACAGGAGACACAGGAAACAGTGTGGACACTTCCTGTAAGTACATAGTACACACAGATATCGATGATGGAGACTTCCTGTTATACATAGTACACACTGACATCTAGGATGGACACTTCCTGTTAATACATAGTACACACAGTTATCTATGATGGAGACTTCCTGTTAGTACATAGTACACACAGTTATCTATGATGGAGACTTCCTCTTAGTACATAGTACACACAGTTATCTGTAGCCAGTTTTGAGAGTCAAATACGTATAAATCAGCCACACACTGATTTTTGCGTGAGGATAAACTATAATCTGAGACACGACCAGAGTTTAGTAACACACAGTGTGTGTCCGCATGTATGATGTGTGTGTGTGTGTGTGTGTGTGTGTGTGTGTGTGTGTGTGTGTGTGTGTGTGTGTGTGTGTGTGTCCGTATGTATGATGTGTGTGTGTGTGTGTGTGTGTGTGTGTGTGTGTGTGTGTGTGTCAGTATGTATGATGTGTGTGTGTCCGTATGTATGATGTGTGTGTGTGTGTGTGTGTGTGTGTGTGTGTGTGTGTGTGTGTCAGTAGGTCTGTCTGTATAACGTTTGTGTGTCAGTAGGATATCTACATGAAGGCATATGGCTCTAAAATGTATCTTTACTTTTAAAGACTGCACTCCGGAAAGTTAGAAGCTGATAAATTAGCATAAAGGCTTGAAGAGAAGCTTATTTTGTATTCTGGGAGTGTTTGGACTCTTCTTTGCTGTGGTTTAGTTTTACAGCAGGTGCACATTACTCTGCTGGAAACAAAATGAGAAACACAAATCTAGAAACGTCAGCAGAATGCAGAATGAGCTGGCAGATAGACAGGATAGACTGTGACAGGATCTACAGGAAATAAACTAAAACAGACATGTGGATATGTTGCAAGTGTGTTTTTAGGTCATATTATGCATTATACACGAAAAATAGAAAGTAACATTATTATCATACTGTATACTATGCTATTACATATAAAGTTACAGCAAAGTCCTATCCCAAACCCTGTTGCAATAGTTAACTGGTGGGTTTTTATTGGTTAGTGGTTGTTAACTTAATCATCAGGACTTTATTTACACACAGTCAAACTGTTCTGCCTGGGATCCCGCAGCACATCATGGGTATTTTATATGAAGAGTCAGGTGAGTGTGTGTTGGTGCCAACAGGTATGTTTGGGTAAGCATGTGTCAGGTGATACATTTACTGGACATACATACTAATAATATACTATACTATACTTATCCTATGAAGCTCATCCAGAACGCAGCAGCTCGTCTGGTCTTCAACCGCCCTAAGTTCACTCACACTACTCCTCTAGTTCACACACTGCACTGGCTACCGGTAGCAGCACGCATCAAATTCAAGTGACTTGTCCTAGCCTATTGGGTGAGGATCGGATCGGCACCCCCCTACCTACAATCGATGCTTAGACCCTATACCCTATCCCGACCACTGCGCTCTGCCACTGGATGTCGCCTTGTTGCCCCCTCACTCCGTGGAAGGGACAGCCTGGCACCTCGTTCACAACTTTTCTCTATCCTTGCTCCTCAGTGGTGGAATGATCTCCCCACGAACATTAGGACTGCAACATCTTTCTTCACTTTCCGCCTAAAGTTGAAGACTCACTTGTTTCGACTGCACTTCGGCTCTTAAATGTGACGTTGCGTCTACCAAGCACTTCTACTTGATATACCACGTAATTGGTTGCACGTAATTGTTTGTAGTTGGTTTGTGAAGGTTTTGTTTATTATCCTGATGTTTAATATAGCGCTTGCTTAGCTCCTATCTAGATGATGAGGTCAGGGATGCACTTATGTTCTCTACCTGACTTGCTTAGCTCCTATCTAGATGATTAGGTCAGGGATGCACTTATTTTCTCTACCTGACTTGTAGTTTTTACTATCATCTTTTTGTAGGCACAATTTTTTGTAAGTCGCTTTGGATAAAAGCGTCTGCTAAATAAATGTAATGGAATGTAATGTAAATTAACTGGAAGAAGGGTTTGGGTTAGCATGTGTCATGATATGGGTACCTGGTCTCTGGCTTGGTCTATGACCTGGAAGCAGGGTCTGGGTATGCATGTGTCAGGTGATGCATACCTGTTCTCTGGCTTGGTCTATAAACTGGAAGCAGTCAGGCAGGTGTGTGGTGATGTCCGTCTCCGGAAGGTCCAACAGAGACATGGTCTTATAGCTGAACTGACCCAAGAAGACGTTGTCCACACCAAAGGAGACATTGAGGACATGAGACACCTGGTAGAGAGGAGGAGGAGGGAGGAGGATGAGGAAGAGGAGAGAGAGATAGAGATGGAGATGGGGTGGGGTGGAAATGGAGAAAAGAGAGATAGAGATGGTGGAGAAGAAAAAAGAGCGATAGAGAAATGGTGGGGAGGAGGAAAGAGAAATAGAGAGATGGTGCAGAGAAGAAAGACAAAACAGATGTTGGGTAGAGAGGAGTGTTGGGGGTAGAAAGGAGAAAGTTAGGGGGAGGTAAAGAGAAGAGGGAAAGATAGAGGGAGGGAAAGAGAAGAGAGAAAAAGAAGAGGCAGAGACAGCAAGTTTTGATTATCATGCATTGGACGTTTGTAGGCATTCATAAGCTAAAGACAATATAGTCAGGCAGAAGAAAACTATTTTAAATATCTTCTATTTATCCAAAATACATTCTACTTACAAAGTACTTCCTATTTTAAACAGTACTGAGAATATGTCCTTCAATTGGCACTTTTACCCTAGTGACTAAAACTAGCATAGTGAATACTCTTCATTTAGTAGATGTATTTTACTGCACTGGGTTAAAATCTGTAAGGTCAAACAAGGAAATAACTGCGACAACAGGATGTGGTTAGAACTCAAACTGGATCCGAGTTTTGACTAAATCAATATTTAGAAGGCAACGTATCTCAATTAAATCAATACTAGCTTTCATACAGGCCAGAAGCTGTCCATTAATATATTTCAAATAGAATGGGTGCTTGTTTGTGCTTAATCTGTTTCTAATTTCTATTGGCTTGAAGTTGGCTTTTTTCTCACCATCAACCACAACTTGATGAAGGGATAAAATTACATTGTAACTCAAAAATAAAAACATATTGTCAATTTATATGGCAAACTGGATATAAATGCCGATTAGTTTGCATAAAAACCAGACCAGGGTATTATTTCCACATGAGGAGGAGCCTAGGGTTCCTCTCCTCCATATAAACCACTCCGTCCCTATCTCCTCCATCACCCATTCTATCCCTTTACCTGGCTTTGTCTCAGACACTGAGGCTCTCCAAACAAGACTGCAAAGGTAAGTGTATCTCTGCTGTTAACGTAATGTTTAATATATGTTTCTATAAATATCCTTATTTTCAATATGCATAAATAGATAATGAGCTCATGTAGAGCGATCTTTGAATTACATATATTCAAATATTCATATATTTGTGTTTGTAAGTGTTAATTGCACACACACACACACACACACACACACACACACACACACACACACATATATTTATTTATTTATTTATTTATATTTATATATTCAAGTAAGTGTGAAAGTGTGTACAAACTTTTGACTGGTACTGTATATACAGTATATACACGATGTGTGTAATACCTTTGTATGGTTTCAATTGTAATATTCAATGCTGTTTGCAGATGACCGGCGGAAATGTTGGCCTTTTTATTCTAATCCTGACCATTGTTATATTGCCGGGAAATGGACAATTTCCCTTCACAAATGAGCAACTAGCTCCACTTATATGTCGCCTGACACACCCAGTGACAGGGTAGGCACACCAAAATAATTTGACTGTGGTCTATTTGTCCAAGTAGGATGAATTAATCATTTTATTCAATATTTAATTTGAATTCTTTCTTGTTTTAGGTACGGCATCAGGGGTGCCCAGTATTCCATGGCCGTAACTGTCCCACTACAAAACAATGTTTTTAATATTGATCAGCTCTTTAAAACTGACGTCCCACAAAACGTTAGAAATGCTTGGAATAGTCAAACAGGCTTTTACAAAGGCCGCAGGCTTATGGGTGCCAGATATCAACCCACATATTCCCGCCGACACACAGAATATAGGTTATTGATGGAGAACCTTCCAGAAAGCACAGTTTCCCCAATTGAGTATTTGCTTAACCAGAACTCACCCAACGACCTCATGGTGTTTTACACCAGCAATTCCCCATGTACTAGGCCCTGTACAGATGTGAACCACATAGACAACATATTATATGCTTCTGAATTTCTAAAGAAATGGACAAACTATGTTTTTGTTTATGGGAGACCCTTTCAGCCAAAGGACAAAGGCCTCAATACTGATTCAAGGTTTTTGAGGCATCCATGATAGCACTTGACACACACATACAAAATAAATATCGTTGTTACCTTGAAAATAATAGAATGATATGCATAAACTCTGATGGCGATAACTGGCAAAATTGTCAATAACTACAGCGGTCTAAGGGTTTGTTTGACATAGGGGGAAAAGCCAGTGTGTCTGTGTGACGCGTAAACAATTTGCTTTTAATGCTGCATAAAACACCTTCACTTCTAGCAAGTAAAAACTGCATTATTTTATATGCATTCTTCTAATTTACATTTCTTACCAGCTAACTGTGTCACCCTCTATTCTATTCAGTCAGAAATATTGTACAACATTGATTAAAGTTTTTCAGCAAGAAAGTGTCTCTGCATCCTTCATTTCAGTTTACTTCCTTATCTCTAGACTAGACTATTGTATTACTCGGTGTCTCAGCGGTCTATGATAACTCCACAGAGACATCAGCTATAAATTATGCTGTCTCAGTTAAAGATCTGGACTCATGTGTGTGTGTGTGTGTGTGTGTGTGTGTGTGTATGTGTGTGTGTGTGGAGTCTAAACTGTCTAAACTCTCTCTCTCTCTCTCTCTCTCTCTCTCTCTCTCAACAAAGTCACAAATAAATATAATGTAGTGTGTAACTTATAAAAAGCACTATGAGGTTTCAGCCACTAGTGGGAATCATAACCTTTAACCCTGGAGGTTCCAGTACCATCCTCTACCAACTGAGCTGCACCATATATATATATATATATATATATATATATATATATATATATATATATATATATATATATTGTATATATATTAGGGCTTTGTATTGACAAGAATCTGGCAATACTATTTGTATCACGATACAGGGTTTATGATTCAATATATTGCAATACTGTAAGCAAGGCGATAAGTAAAACTGTGACGCGACAGCCCTCACCAGAGGACACAAGGACAAACCCTAACCCAAACCAGAGGACCCTTCGAACCAGCCAAAACATTTGAGGTCACTCTGCATGGAGTTATAAGTTCCTCAACGTGGCAAATTTTCATAAGAAGTCTGGTATAAATGAGTACTAAGCGTATAATAGTTTTAACATTGCAAATCTGCAGAGGATTGAAATCTGCCCAGTAATAGAAGGAAATGGCACCAACAGAAAGAGTTTTGTTTACTCAGCCTACTCTGCCACGGCAAAAGTCACATGTAAATGCACATCCAATTGAGAGGCCCGCGTGAGTTGTAATTTATGCTTGTCTGTATTTTAAACTCTAGCCATTAATATCCACGTACGTATTTACAGATTTGTCTACACATTTACAGATCTATGCACGCATTCACGGATTTGTCTACACATATACAACTCTCAATACACTTGCAAATCTGAATACAGATGGATATTTTTTATACTCTTACAAACCTGATTACGCATGCACGGATTGAGATACAGATACACAACTCTCCACACGCATTTGCAAATAGTTTTGCTACAATAATGACCCCATAGTTCTGCATATTTTTCAGCTATTCAATCACTTATGTTATGCTTAGGGTTTATAAACAACACAAATATATAAGTATAGTGTGTCTGAGCAACACCAACATCCTTTGCAATAAGTCGCCTACTTCATGAGACACCCTTATTTCTGGAAAACAAATAGTGCAGTCATTTGTTGCATTCTTCTTATACTATTATATTTTGTCCTGGCTAACTGAATAACCCTCTGTACTATTCAGTTCAAAACATCGTACCACATTGATTAAAGCTTTGCTTTGCAAGAAAAAGTCTCTGCGTTGTTTATATTTGGTTCCATATTACTAGGAGGAGTCTTATTTCATTGGCTGAGCCCAAGAGGCCTGCACAGGAACACAACATCAGCTATGAGCCTTGCAACTGCATGGGTTCAAATCTGGACTCTGGTCAATTTCTCTCTTCTAAACTTCCAAAGCAAGTAACCAGTCTGGTCCCAGATTATATTTTCACTGCACTGTCTTGATAATGTAAATTCTACACACACATATAATATACCATTATACATATGTATATATATATATATATATATATATATATATATATATATATATATATATATATATATATATATATGTGTGTATGTATATAGAGAGAGTATATATATATATATATATATAGAGAGATATAGAGAGAGAGAGAGAGAGAGAGCGAGAGAGAGAGAGAGAGAGAGAGAGAGAGAGAGAGAGAGAGAGAGAGAGAGAGAGAGAGAAAGAGGGGAGAGAGAGAGAGAGAGAGAGAGGAGAGAGAGCGAGAGAAAGAGAGAGAGAGAGAGAGGAGAGAGGGAGGGTAAGTAGATCATGATGGGTGGTAGAGAAAAGAGAGAAAACAAGCAGTGATGTTGGTCATGATCAGTTTGAAATGGCCCGTAATGTAGACAATCATTCATTTGTGTGTGATTCATTAGTGTCTATGAAGCACATTTCAAAATATTTGAACACATTATTATTATAATCAATCTTATTTATATAGCGCTTATCTGACACCCAAAGATGCTTCACAACATCTACATAGATAACATGACACAACATCTACATAGATAACATGACACAACATCTACATAGATAACATGACACAACATCTACATAGATAACATGACACAGCATCTACATAGATAACATGACACAACATCTACGTAGATAACATGACACAACATCTACATAGATAACATGACACAACATCTACATAGGTAACATGACACAACATCTACATAGGTAACATGACACAACTCTACATAGGTAACATGACACATAGATAACATCTACATAGATAACATGACAACAACATCTACATAGATAACATGACACAACATCTACATATAACAGATAGAACAACATAGTAACATGACACAACATCTACATAGATGACACAACATCTACATGATAACATGACGAAAATAAACAATTAAACAGAAACAGAGAGAAGCAACAAGAACAATTGTGTCTGTTTATTTTTGTCATGTTATCTATGTAGATGTTGTGTCATGTTATCTATGTAGATGTTGTGTCATGTTATCTATGTAGATGTTGTGTCATGTTACCTATGTAGATGTTGTGTCATGTTATCTATGTAGATTTTGTGTCATGTTATCTATGTAGATGTTGTGTCATGTTATCTATGTAGATGTTGTGTCATGTTATCTATGTAGATGTTGTGTCATGTTATCTATGTAGATGTTGTGAAGCATCTTTGGATGTCAGAAAAGCGCTATATAAATAAAATGTATTATAATAATAATTATAATAATAATATTAATAATAATAACAATCTAAAGTGCTACAACCAAACCTACCACAAGTGACCCTGCTCTTCATGAGAAACACGTTTCTCAGCAGGGTGACGTACATTAACACCTCTGATCCTCTGTGCCTGTGACTGAGTCACACTAGAGGTTAGTGTGATAGGTTAGCCCAAGTCTATGTGATTTATACATGCATAAACATATATGATTTCTACAAAGCATATGCATTTAAGCCTAGTAAGTAAATCTTGCAGCAAATTTGTATAATAGTTGTAACAGAGCAAATCTGCACAGGAAAAAGGACATACATGAGCCACTAGGCTTTGAAAAGCTCTAATACATGAAAAACTACATGCATGCCTTTTATACATGACATATGTTTATACATGTTTAAACCAAATATACTTATAAAGCTTAGGGAGCTTAACACATCAAAGTATCTTTTCAAAAGTAGCACCTTTAGTGTGACTCAGTCACAGGCACAGAGGGTCAGAGGTGTTGTACGTCAGCCTGCTGGGAAACGTGTTACTGGTGCAGAGCAGAGGGACTTGTGGTTGGTTTGTTTGTAGCACTTTAGGTGGCCATGGTATTTTTGGCCTTTGAATAAGAATGGGGTGTGAAAGAAGTGTCCAGCAACAATAGCGAGGTCAGGGTGTGAACGCCTTTACTAAGAATTCAATCTTCGACCCTTCCCTGTCATTTGAGCCTCACTACCGCACCATCACAAAGTCAGCTTTTTTCCACCTCAGAAACATAGATCACCTTTGACCCATCCTCACTGATCTCGTTGTGGAGACCATAACTCAAGCATTTGTCATCTCCCACTTGGACTTTCGCAATGCTATCCTCTTTGGTCTTCCAGCAAAAGCAATAAACAGACTCCAATACATTCAAACCTCTGCTGCCAGAATGCTCACTCATACCAGGCCCTGTACATCGCTAGCACCCTTGTCAAACTCCACTGGCTGCCTATCAAATTTCGCATCATATTCATACTCATGTTAGCTACCTACAAAGCACAGGCTATTTAGACTGGCACCCACCTACATTACTGTTTTCCACCCCGCACACTCCAACTCACAATCTCCGCTCCTCTGACTCCACCAATTAGTCCCCAGCATAAAACTCCGCTTCATGGGTGACCGTGCTTTTAGCTGTGCTGCACCCAAGCTATGGAGTTCCCTCCCTGCTAATGTCGGAGACTCTGAATCCATAGCCATATTTAAGAACAGGCTAAAAACATCCCTCTTCATTCAGGCCATCCAATAACCATTGTAATTTTGTCTGATTTTGTCCTGTGTTTTTAGGCCTGTGTTTTTTTTCCTATTGATGGCTTACTTCATAATGTTGATATCGTAAGTTCTTATAACATGCATACAATTATTAGTGTTACATTTGACCTAAAATAGCTCTCCTTATAAATGTCAAGGAGAAAAGATTGTGAAATGTATTTCTTAGAGGAGGAACTGTGTGTTATGTTCAAGTTGGGATATATTAATGTAATGAAATGTGCTTACCAAAATGGCTTACAGTAAAAGCCGACTGGTTTGACAGAGATCGTCAAAATCATAGAAAACAACTTATAACGTAGAAAATGATCCAATTTAAAGCTCAGAAGTCCAATGGATGATCAGTTAATAGATGTGCATCCTTGTTTCTGAAGTGCTCACCAACACTAAGTCCAATACATTACACTCCTTTTTTTCTCACAGAGCATTTTGAAGGGGATGTTGTTAACACTTTAGTTCACTGATGAGGAGGGGCCTAGGGTTCCTCTCCTCCATATAAACCTCTCCATCCCTCTCTCCTCCATCACCCATTCTATCCCTTCACCTGGCTTTGTTTCAGACACTGAGGCTCTCCAAACAAGACTGTAAAGGTAAGTGTATCTCTCCAGTCATTACATATGTTTTATTTATTTACGTTTTCTTACTTTGTCCATACTTTCAGTGTTTGTCTCCCATATAGAAGAGGTTAGTAAAACATGGAAGAAAAAATCCTATATACAAACAGTTGAGTTTCTAAGTAGTTATATGAATATAATGTATACTACTTTGGGTTTTATCTTGACTGTTATACATTTTAATATTCAATAATACTTTTAGATGATCAGTGGAACGGTTGGCCACTTTGTTCTAGCCTTGATGCTCACCATTCCTCCTGGAATAAATTCAGAGGACATCACTAATGCTCAACTAGCTGACCTGATATATAAAGTCGTAGACTGGACCACTGGGTAAGGTCACTTAAAACAGTTCCTCTGATTGTTTGTCTGTAGCTTTATTAACAAAGTGGGAGGGAGGCATGGTCAAATTATTGTTGATTTTCTTTTCTTCTTAACTTCTCCTAAGAAGTTTGTATGGCATCAGGAACGCACAGTATTCCCTCGCAATAAGTGTCCCAATAAAACATGGGGTTCCTGATATTAAGACACTGTTTTATGTAGATGCACCATCTAATATTAGAGAAGGGTTAACAAAGACTGGCTTTTACAAAGGAAACAGGGTTGTAGGGGCAAAACCTTTAAAAATCGAAAACAATGGCATTGTTCACTCAGAGTATCGGTTACTACAAAAGGATAAAGAGGGCCGTAGTCTCCTTGATATAATTTGGACTTCAGAAAGAAGAAATCAAGACGTTATAGTGTTTTACACAGAAAACTCCCCGTGTAATGACAAATGTACCAATAAGAACAACCCATACAATATTCTGACACTTATTGAAGGTATAAAAAAATGGGACAATTATTATTTTGTTTTTAGTAGACCCTTTAAGCCTGGCAATGGACCGGCTCCTACTTCAGAACAACTGCAGGACTCCCTTAAAGAACTAGGAAAGCACGTCAACAATGTATTCCGCTGCGGGACAGTCAACAAAAGGTACACATGTATTTACTGTCAAAACAGCTGGGACCAGTGCGTAAAAGAGAAAATTTCATATGATTAACAACCAGAAGTTAAAAGTTACATATGCTTTCTCAAAAGTTAACAGTTAGTTCTGCATATTTTTCAGCTATTCAATAACTTATATTATGCTTAGGGTTCATATACAATACAAATATATAAACATAGTGTGTCTGAGCAACACCAACATCATTTGCAATAAGTAGCCTACTGCATGAGACATGACCCTTATTTCTGGAAAACAAATAGTGCAGTCTTTAATTGCATTCTTCTTATACTATTATATTTTGTCCTGGCTAACGGAATAACCCTCTGTACTATTCAGTCAAAACATTGTACCACATTGATTAAAACTTTGCTTTGCAAGAAAGAGTCTCTGCGTTGTTTATATTTGGTTCCATATTACTAGGAGGAGTCTTATTTCATTGACTGAGCCCAAGACGCCTGCACAGGGACACAACATCAGCTATGAGCCTTGCAACTCCATGGGTTCAAACCTGGACTCATGGCAATTTCTCTCTTCTAAACTTCCAAAGCAAGTAACCAGTCTGGTCCCAGATAATATTTTCACTGCACTGTCTTGATAAAGTAAATTCTACACACACAAATAATATACCTATACTAGAGACAGAGAGAGAGAGAGAGAGAGAGAGAGAGAGAGAGAGAGAGAGAGAGAGAGAGAGAGAGAGACATTTAGTGTGTCGTTCTTTCATACGTGGAACACATTTGATACAATGGTTTCATTCTCTAAGGTGGACCAGAATCAGGTGAACGGCCATTGAAAGCCTCACATTAAAGCGCTCACTATACTCTGGACGTGAACCTATCGAAACCTCATCGTTACCTTGTATCTCCTGAGGGTGTCCAAGTCATGAGCCACATCCTGGGAGGCTAAAAACACAACGCAGAGACATATTAGAGATTAATATAAATATAATAATAATATTACTATTATTATTATGATTATGATTATGATTATGATTATTATTTAATAATAACAATAATAGTAATCATAATCATAATCATAATAATAATAATAATAATAATAATAAATGGTGTTGGCAAAAATACATGATGGTGGTGGCTAAATCCCTTACAGAGTAGCAGAAACGGTCTGATGACTCCAACTTGAAGGTCTAAATTGTGGTCTTCAACAAACCCAACACCAGCAGACTTCTCCTCCTCCTCCTCCACTTCGATCTGTCCATCCTCATCCCTACTTCGCTCCACAAATCGTTTACCAGTAACTGTAGTAACGCGCGTGCTTTGCTTTTTCAACCGCGCTTTCGAGAAACCGTGTATTTCTTGCGATAGGGAGTGCATCGAAAACCAAAAACAATAGCGTTCGCAAGCAAACTGAGTGATCGGCAAATAACGTTACCACTGCACCAGTCACACTCTCAATAGTTCAGTTATTGTGCTGGAAATATAACTAGGTCATGTCGTGGCTGTATGCCGATAAAATGCAGAATTGATCATTCAGCTGTCAAACTCGGTCAACAAACAAGACAGGAGCTGAATGGACTGCTGATGGAACGGGATTGGTCGCTTTGCCTGTGAACACCGGAAATGAACCTCATTGTGACAACAGGGCAACACCTTTGGTTCCCAGAAAGATCGAATCGAGTCCAAATATTGAATCCGGAATTTATTTTGCAACACCATTAAACAAACCCTAATTTAACTTAGGCTTTCAATTTCTAGGTAGGTATTTGACGATTTGACAATTACATTTATATCATGAAAACACAATACATCTTATTGTAAAGTCAAACGTTTTACATTAGATAATTTGCACCCAGGAGACCAAATTCTGAATCGGATCTTTCCGGAGAATCAACTCTCCAACCGAGTCCGACCTACTCCCGTTCCCATTCTCGCTGGTGAAAAACATAGGGACGGTGGGGTGGAGTACGGGCTATCTTTTTAGCACGATTATGGGTGAAATCGAATACTAAAAATATTTTCGTGTAACTTAATTTTAACCGACACTACATAAGTTTTGAGCATTTTTTGGGGGGGAACAGTGATTTAATTGGACAAACAAGATGTCTCGAGGAGTCATTCAGCCCAGCCAGCAGAAGCTGGCCGAAAAACTCACCATCCTCAACGACCGAGGAATCGGGATGTTGACGCGGGTTTACAATATTAAAAAGGTTCGCTAGCCCACATTTATAATCGCTGTTCATACAGAGAGGTTTTAATTAAAGCCGTCGTGAAGAATGTTATGATACGTGATGATCATATGAATGCCTCTGGTTCTGGTAGCATTGGAAATCTAGCGTAGCTAGCGACATGACACCGCATAGCATCGCTGTAAAACAGGGACGCAGCCAATGAATATGTCAAGGAATCAAGGCCTAGCGATAGTTCATACATTGCTAGCCTAGGCTAACGTCAGCTTTTGGGTGGCTTCTGTTTCACAGCATCGCTGATGCTTACAGACTGGCTTAGGGGTCTGATTGAGGGGAATTTGTTATTATTAGACATGCATGCATGCAATTTATTTGATGAAACGAGGTCCAACTGGCTTCAACTGGCATTCTGCTACTAGTTAGCTAACTCTGTTAGCTCAGCTTTAGCAAGCTCGCTAGCTATCGCCATCTACGCTGTGAGGGGTGTGAAGCCCTCAATCAGAGCTCAACCATGAATTGTAGCATTAGATTGCTATAGCGGGCTTAACGCTGATATGTCTTTAGCCTACAATAATTGTGGAACTGGCAATTAAATGGCTTACACAGTTTTGAGGCAAATTGCCATTCTGAAATAGCGTGAAATAGCTTTGTGTGGGGCGGGTAAGAGAAAGAAAAATTTGAGAAAACCAGTTTTCACATTATCCCAGTAAAAGGAAACAGACCAGCAACTAAAAGGACAGTGATTTGTTGTTTAGAATAACGCCCTTCCTTCCGCCTCCCAACAGTTATCACACAGATCTAGCTGTGTGTGATAATCGTAGTGGTCAAACTGTTGCCAGCTGAGCATAGCTCAAAAGTAAGGCAGATTACACAGATGTTTTGACGTATTAATAGGCTAACTATAGTATAAGGCCTTTTGGAACCACGGTGGGTTCTTTTTGAGAACTTAAATGACACATTTGCTAAAACTTTATTAGTTTTTTCCTTTGTAAATAGTTCTTGCCACTATCCAAACTAGACGATCCATAGCATAGTGACACCGCTGTAGCATAGACTTGTATGACCTAGGCATATAGTGCTGCACTGTGTTACATAGTTAGAAGAACAAGTGTTTCTCAACTAAGTGCAGTCAACCAATCAGAGAGAGTTAAAATGGTTGAGTAGGATTTAAACATCCCCTGTGTTTTAAGTGTTGATCAAATAAAATGGTTAGTGACAGATGTTGTGTTAATGGCAAGTAACTCTGTAATTAAGGCTAGTTTAAAATAAAAGTAACGTGTAACCTGTTCCAGGCAAAGGTTAGCTTCTTAACGGCTTCGCTCTGTGATGAGAGATAGTGTTGTGTTGTCATAGTGGCCCATTGCTGATGTAAGCTGTATCATGCTTTCAGTCAGTGGTCCTGTTGCTTAGCAACTGGCAGTATGAGCAGAAAGTGAATCCTTTGGCATATAAGACATTTTCCTGTCTGCTTCAGATAGAGATGAATGGTGCTCCTATAAGTCTATATTCAGACTTGGAGATTTTTGACATGCAACAATTTTTAAAATTGATCATATTTTTAGCTTGTTGAAAAAATATCTATGAAAATGGCCTGGCACTTCCTTTAAGTGTTACTATGTTGAGAAAAAAAAACATTGTTAGGATGGTTATTCAGTTCCAATTTTTCTTAGTTTAGCTCTGCAAACTACAAATATAAGCAGTTTAAACATGATAAAGACAGTGATCCAATCCCGTTAGCTTAGCTTTAATCAGTGTTTGTCTTCATATGATTTATATAAAAAATACAGACAGACGTACTCCACTGTATGAATCCTTAAACAGCAGCGCCTTCAAGTTCAGTGGTTCTATTTTGTAGAGGAGGAAGAGGGTGAGTTCACATGGAGACAATGACAGTGTACTCTTGGGTTTTATTGTCTCAGTCTGTTTGCAGCACAGGGACACATTGTTGTGTATTGTGTGTGTTTCTGATTTGTCAAAAGAATGGATTGCTGTCCAATACTGCAAAGTCGACCTTTAAAACTTAAGATCTTGCTGAATGTAAAGAGGACGTTTTAACCCTAACAGTGCAATATTATCTAACTATTGTTGGGCTCAGGCAAGAATTTCACCACAATTGTCTGCATAATGGCCTTGACCTTACAGAAAATGATTGCACGCATAATTGTTCTGTTTTGACAGAGAATTATGTGTTAATCACTGTGGGTCTTTTCCTGCCCTGCCTTGCACTAAGGAGCCGCCTTAATGTGAACACAGGCAGAGCTATGGTGTGTGCTGGTATTTCCATGCTACAGTCTTTAAAACATTCAAACAAATACATCTATTGAATTAATATTGAAATTTAAAGCTAGCCGAAAATAGGGAACGGTTGCCATGAGGTTTTGTTAATTGACTTGATTTATTGAGTTGTGTTAGTTGATAGAAAGCAGTGTGGAGTTGAACTATGGAAATATAAATTTAATTGTATGATGTATCCTTACATTTTGGAAAAAGATTGACTATGTCATGTGATTTATATGGTGATCACTTACAATGAAGATGAAAAAGGCTTTATTTTTGGGCTGTGAGTATGAACTCTATGTCTCAAACGTGTTTTGGTAGCATGGTTTACTTCTGTGTGTCCGGTCTAACCTCAGCCTGCTAGGGGAAGAAGCATCAAGGTGAAATGCATGGAACGCCCAGGGTAGCAGCAGAGGACATGCTCTGGTTGAGATCAGGTTAGCATAGCGTAGCATAGCTTAGCATAGCGTAGCATATCATAGCATTGCATAGGATAGGAAATGATAGGATAGGGTAAAGGTTGTAGGTTTCATCCTCATCATCATCATCTGTATTGTCATCACGTGACAGCGGTTGAGTTTTAACAGTCTCTCTCTGCTTCCTTATGTCCTCGTCTCCTTCTCGTACTTGTCTTAGGCGATAAGTTGTTAGGAGGTGAATAGTATGCACGGGGACACAGTGTGTGCTTAATGTCTGTACCCCTCTCCTACCTGGGGTTCACCTGCTGAGAGACAGTGTGAGGGCTCAAGGGAACTAACTAGACAGAATACTGAAACTGTACAGTGTGTGTAAGTGTGGAGTCTGTAGTATTTTATAGAATGATTTAACTAGACAGAGTACTGAAACTGTACAGTGCGTGCTAGTGTGGAGTCTGTAGTATTTTAAAGAATGTTTTCCGTGTAAGGTGTGGTATGCTAAAAAAACGTGGTGCATGTTTTTTTTATGATTATGATGAGCCTCAGGCTATCAGCTCATTTTATCTGACCATATTTCAATATATTTATATATCTATTATATTAATAATTGTTTTTGTGTCCAGTGTAACTTTTGGACAGTTCTGTTGACTACAGAGGTGGGCAGCTAATCTAGCTCCCTTTAGAGGATAATCTCATAATCTACACCTATAATCTGGTTGATTGATGTTAAACTAGCTGTGCATGTTAGTGAGTGGAGCTGTGTGTTCTGTGGCCAGAGATGCCCCCTATCCCTGCGTCCTTCACACTGTAGATCTGACTGCTGCTGGACAGGCTCAAACAACATGGCCACACGGTTAGGTTTCCATAGTCTTCTCTTAATTCCTTGACTCCTTCCCTCTCATGTCTTTTTCTGAACCTAAAAGAGGTTGGTATCCCAGGCTGAGGTTTAAACTGGCCTTGTCTCTTTTCTCCGACCTGAATTGCAGACTTGTGCAGTAAGGTCACTAACAAGTGACAAGACAAGGAAAGCACTTTGCACCATTGAAACCCAGCCCCAGGTTCCATCTCTTCATTTGGTTTTGAGAAGCGGATGAATATGAAGGAGTCAAGGAATCAAGGGCAAGAGTGTTGAGACTCAACCAAAATGGTAGCCCAGTGCCGCCTTGTTAAGCCCTTTCCTGCGCGTTGTCAGATCTGCTAGTTTGTAGTCAGCAGTGGGCGAGGTGGCGTGTCTGGACAGACCTTTGTTTTGATTTGTCTTCCTCTCTTCTTCTCTCCGTTACAATGCTTCCCCCCTCTCCTAAGCAGCAAGGACAAGTTTGGAAGGTTTGCACTATTTCTCCTCACCTTCCACTAAAAAAAAAAAGAACTTTCCACCCCAACCCCCATGCTTCCTTCCTTCCCTCTTCTTCCTCTCTTCCTTGACTAGCTGTGCTGATCTCTCGCTTCTCTCCTGTACGGGTGGGCCTGACGCCTCAGCATGGAGCCGCAGGATGAAGAGCCAAACCACCACGTCAACACTAACACTGCCTATTCTAAATCACAACACTCTCTAGCTCCTATCCGGCTTCCTATAGACTTGTATTGGTAGTCCAAAACGAGAACAGCCTCAACCAATAAGAAGTAATCAAAGTCCTTCTGTTGGGTGGATGGGTCTTCAGTGGGTTTAGGCTGAGTATGTGTAATAAGAGGCTAGTGGAGAGGAGAGAGAACTCAGAATGGGTGTCACGGCAACAACAGCTCACATTTCTTCTTGTCACATCTTTTGGCTCTTTTGTTTCACATCCCCTTCCTGTCTACATGTCACACTCCATACCCTACTTCAGGATAGAGAGAACGTCTTTAGTATCGAGTGGTTTATTGTTATAAAAGCACTTGGCTACATTACAAAAAGTGTCATGTAAATAAAGGTGTCTTAGTAGTAGGAGCAGCTGCAGTAGTAGCATGGCGTGAAGTATCAGGGCTATAAAGTTAGCAGCAATAGCATGGGGTACTAAAAACGAGCAGAACTGTAAAGTTAGCAACAATGGCATGTCATAATAAAGACTAGCAGAGCTGTAAACTTAGCAACAATGGCATGTCATAATAAAAACTAGCAGAGTAGTGTGCCATGATAAAAACTAGTAGAGCTATAAAGTTAGCAGCAATACAATGTTGTGATTAAAAGCTGGCAGAGCGGAAAAGTTAGCAGCAATACAATATCGTGAATAAGAGCTAGCCGAGCAAAAAGGTAGCGGCAATGGTATGGCGGGATTAAAACCAAGCAGAGTTGAAAAGTTAGCAGCAACACAACCTTGTGATGAAGTCTAACAGAGTTATCAAATTAGCCGCAATCTACTGAGTGAGTTGAACACGTGGTGCATGTTCTAGTTTTAGAACTGTATCTCCTCGTTTTAAATGATTCGAGGAAAAGGTCAAGGAGAGCCTGTTGAGACATGTCCCTCACTTTCCCCTGCTGCTACTCCTAGCCAGCCTCCTTCATGCTTTACCCTGTGTTTGATTGTGTTGTCCTCTCCTAGTCCCAGTGTGACCCTTGACGTGTGTGTGTGTGTGCGTGATGTCATGTTTTTCTGTTACACAGGAGGGTCTAGGGCTTAAACCCAACAGTATTGGATAATGTAGCATTGTTTGACAAGAGAGAACTCGCTTAGTGGGACGCTCAGTAAAACTATTTACATAGCAGAGGCAAAGCAGCTAACAATATAGCAAGCGTGTTAGCTGCAACTACCATTTTAGCAGTGCAGCATAGTAGCAGTGAAAGTACAACCGGCTATTGTCAATAGAAATAGTTGTCGCTAGGTATACCAGCTAGTGTGTTAGCATAGCTGTTTGTCATAGTTCCATTTTGTAACGCAGTATTTTTGTAGCTGTAAGTCATCGCCAATGCCATGAAAATCTAGCTCCCCCACGTGTCTTTGCTGCCCGGTGTTGTGCTGCTGTGTTGTCAAGGTTACGAGGCTCCTCACGCGGTGTCATGTGTGGCTGTGGCGGTGGTCGTGCTCAGTGTAGCTTTTGGTGTCGAAACGTCATACGTCTTGTGTCAACTTCTGTTGTGGCATTGATTTGTAACGTGTGCAATCACTTAATAGTATGAAACAGCTGCCATTTTAAACGTTGTACATGTAAATGAAACCAAAAGAGCAGACATGCCCATTTAAGTCAATGGGATCATTGGTTCCTCATATGCAGCCAAGAATGTCCGTTCTTTGGTTTCATTTCAATGTTGACAAGTCTGTGGCCTACACTATCATTAAAAACTGTTTCCTGCACATGCATGGGCTACATTGTTTGAACCACATGGCACTACACTGCCCAAGATGCATGAGTTCAACCACTTCACCTGCTTAAGAGCCACAAGTCAGACACAGCGCCACCAAGTGGAGAGAATCTAAAGTGAAGACAAGCAGGCGACATTAGTTATAAGAAGGTTAATAATGCTCTAGAGTTACATAGGTGGAAACATCATTGGCAGGGGCTCTCTCTCTTTCACTCGTTCTCTCTCTTTCTCTCTCTTTTTGCTGTCTCCATGTCAACCTCTTCATCTGCCTGCCATGCACTTTACTGTGATGACCTTAATGTGACTAACTTTTAATTGAACTCTTAAAACACCATCATGCATCCTGTATAAAAGTCTACTTCTTTTGTCTGAACGATCTGTCCCCTCCTCTTTTGATGGACTATCAGATCTGCACAGGACTGGACAGGTGTGAGTAGGCGCTCTTTGAACCCGACTGCCTCCTGTCCACTCTTGTCAGATCAGGGGCTCCTCAGGGAGGGCGGTGCTGATTCGTTTAAAGTGTTAACAGATTGGTGTGTTGACCCAGTCGCCTGTGTTTTTTTTGTGGTTCTGCCCGCCGTGCCCCCCCCCCCCCACCCCCCCTTACCCTCCACCCCCGACCAGGCCTGTGGTGACCCCAAGGCCAAGCCCTCATACCTGGTCGACAAGAACCTGGAGTCCGCTGTCAAGTTCATCGTCAGGAAGTTCCCCGCAGTCGAGACTCGCAACAACAATGTAAGCCTGTGTGTGTGTGTGTGTGTTTGTGACTGTGTGTAGATATGAGGTCCTGTTAAGAGAGGGGTGTGTGTTTGGGTCTGTTAAGAGAGCGGTGTGTGTTTGTGACTGTGTGTAGATATGAGCGGTGTGTGTTTGTGACTGTGTGTAGATATGAGCGGTGTGTGTTTGTAACTGTGTGTAGATATGAGGGGTGTGTGTTTGTGACTGTGTGTAGATATGATTGTACTAGAGGTCCTTTTTTTGTGTTTTAGAAATTGGCAGCGTCTACAAGATGAACCATACAAACTTCACTTTAAATTGATTGCACTATTGTGTGTGTGTGTGTGTGTGTGTGTGTGTGTGTGTGTGTGTGTGTGTGTGTGTGTGTGTGTGTGTGTGTGTGTGTGTGTGTGTGTGTGTGTGTGTGTGTGTGTGTGTGTGTGTGTGTGTGTGTGTGTGTGTGTGTGTGTGTGTGTGTGTGTGTGTGTGTGTGTGTGTGTGTGTGTGTGTGTGTCGAGATATGAAATGGTATGTAGTTACCCCAGAGCGACTCATAACCTGAGCTGATGACACAGTGTGTTTTACATTGATTTAGAGTGACATCATCATCCATTCAGTGTTTTTGTTCCAGCGCTAACTGTTATTAGCTTCTTGCTATGTGTGTCAATGTGAAAGTTTGTTAGCCTAGCTTAGCTGTTATCTTTGGCATTGTTTGTTGATGGTGTGACTGTAGTAAAGTAGCGGTTAGCTTCTGCCGTGCGTGTTACCGTGAAACTGTTAGCCCAGCTAGCTAACTGCTTAATTATGTATAACTGTCTCTCTTATGTTGTTTTTCCCGTTTGTTTCTCTGTATGTTGTCTATGTTTGGTTTGCATGCGTAACATGGCTTATTCCGGACTTATTTTTTGGTAAGTTTTGTAATATTTTTGGGGTCTTTTTTTGCTTTGCTAAGCTTCGCTGGTTTTCTTCTCCTTTTTTTCCTGTTTTAAATAGTTTAAGTTTTTTTCTTCATCCACTAACCTCATACTGACAGACAGACCACACCAAGGAACTGACCTGTTCTCCAAAATGTTTACTATCAATATCTGAGCTGAATACCCAAACTCAATTTTGGGTTGATGATTTGATCCAAATGCCGGATAAAATATTAATCTTACCAGCTTTCAAAATGGGGAAAAAAATTACAAATATTGAGCAGTTGAAAACATTTTGACATCGTAAATTACTAACGTGTTTTTCTTCATTGCTAAGAGAGAGAGAGATTTGTCCTGAGGGCAGCCTCGGGGTTTCCCTGCATCCCCCCTCTGAATACTGAGGAAAAGAGCCTGTAGTTCATAGGTTCCTTGGTGTAGATCTGTCCCAACTAGAAATGTTCCTTGGTGTAAATCTGTCCCAACTAGAAATGTTCCTTGATGTAGCTCTGTCCCAACTAGAAATGTTCCTTTGTGTATCTCTGTCCCAACTAGAATTGTTCCTTGGTGTAGCTCTGTCCCAACTAGAAGTGTTCCTTGTTGTAGCTCTGTCCCAACTAGAAATGTTCCTTGGTGTAGCTCTGTCCCAACTAGAAATGTTCCTTGGTGTAGCTCTGTCCCAACTAGAAGTGTTCCTTGTTGTAGCTCTGTCCCAACTAGAAATGTTCCTTGGTGTAGCTCTGCCCCAACTAGAAATGTTCCTTGGTGTAGCTCTGTCCCAACTAGAAGTGTTCCTTGTTGTAGCTCTGTCCCAACTAGAAATGTTCCTTGGTGTAGCTCTGTCCCAACTAGAAATGTTCCTTGGTGTAGCTCTGTCCCAACTAGAAATGTTCCTTGGTGTAGCTCTGTCCCAACTAGAAATGTTCCTTGGTGTAGCTCTGTCCCAACTAGAAGTGTTCCTTGGAGTAGCTCTGTCCCAACTAGAAATGTTCCTTGGTGTAGCTCTGTCCCAACTAGAAATGTTCCTTGGTGTAGCTCTGTCCCAACTAGAAATGTTCCTTGGTGTAGCTCTGTCCCAACTAGAAGTGTTCCTTGGTGTAGCTCTGTCCCAACTAGAAGTGTTCCTTGGTGTAGCTCTGTCCCAACTAGAAGTGTTCCTTGGTGTAGCTCTGTAGATCTGAGTCTGGTGAGCTGTGAAGTAGAATGGTATCACTGGTTCTTCGTGTCACCTGTCAGATATTGTTAAGAGTGTCAAATAGTCTCTAGTTAATCAAACCTGTTTATGAAAAGCATGAGAGAACGTCACAAATTATGTCTGCAACATAATTTTAAACTTAGCTGCCAAAATAAAAGCACAAGTAAAGGTTTGTTGAAATAGTTTAGAGGTGCTTGATTTAAGCACTCCTTAAGGGTTCCACCTATAGTTGGGGATTGAAAATCAAACCCAGCGTCTCATCTTTTATTGGTCCCCAATTATTTTTTTTACTGACTTCCAGACGTGGACCAATAAGAAGCCCTTTCATATTTACTCTGTTACGTTTGTTTTGATCTATCTGGAGTTCTGGGTGAGCGGGGTTTTTGCTCTATGGACTAGCCAACTGGTTCTACCTCCTCAGACAAAACAAATCGATTCCAGATTAAATAGCTGAAATGATTTTGATCAGCTACATTTCGATAAGAGATATAATATTATATGATCATCTTCACTTACTTAACAGAAAGTATATCATGTTAAATTCTTTAAGCGGTCCCCCATCTCTATAGAGCCTCTTAATGTTGATAGAGTAAGAGAGATCTTGTAGAGATGTGTGCAGAAGAATGCGCTGGTTCAGTCTTTTTCATGCGTGTGCCATTTGTGTGAACAGCAACAGCTGGCCCAGCTGCAGAAAGAGAAGTCTGAGATCCTGAAGAACCTCGCTCTTTATTATTTTACCTTTGTCGACGTCATGGAGTTTAAGGTAACACATGCAAACACACACATACATACACACGCACACACACGTAGACACACCCACGCACACATGTAAACACACACATACATACGCACACATACACACGTTGACACACCTACACACGCATGTAAACACACACATATACATGTAAACACATACACAGTTACACACACATGTAAACACACACATACATACATACATACATACATACATACACATATGTAAACACGCACACACATACGTACGTACACACATATGTAAATATGTGTACGTAGACATGTCCACGTACATAAAATAATAGTTCATAAAGTACATGACATAATCGCCAGCTCTTTTGTTCAAAGATTAGTTGTGTAAATGTATCTTATAACCATAACACTAATAAGAGAAGTTCTAATAATTCATATACACAGTATCTTCTCAAAAAACCTAAAGTTGGTTGGATGATGATTTTGAAGACAACAACAATGATGATGTTGATAAAGTTTTGATGAGGATCTGTAGGAAGATAATGATGATGATGATGTGTGTTGCAGGACCACGTGTGTGAGCTGCTCAACACCATCGATGCCTGCCAGGTCTTCTTTGACATCGTGAGTCCTACTTGTGTACAACATTCCCAAACCAACATGGCCGTTTCCTCCTACTTGTGTACAACATTCCCAAAGCAGCATGGCCGTTTCCTCCTACTTGTGTACAACATTCCCAAAGCAGCATGGCCGTTTCCTCCTACTTGTGTACAACATTCCCAAACCAACATGGCCGTTTCCTCCTACTTGTGTACAACATTCCCAAACCAACATGGCCGTTTCCTCCTGTCTGTACAGCAGTCCCAAAGTCAACATTGCCTTTTATCCCTCCTTGTCTATAACATTCCTAAAGTGCAACATAGCGGTTTCCTCCCAAATAAGAACTACCTTACCCATAATGCAGTGCCAACACAGAGCGTGCCACTCGAAGTGGCCATTGAAACATGAGACAGGCCGACACAACATACTGTCAGGCTATTGGACGGGGTCAGTAATGACAACGTGGCGTAAAATTAATAAGCCAAGGCCGTTTTCAATGCACAGCTATCGAATTATGTTATTTATTTTTTTCTTTCTTGGACAATCCCCTTAAAGTATCTGGAAATTGTTGAAATTATTTTTGCTGTAATATAAATGTGTTAGTACCACAGCTTTGTGAGTCATTCAGTCCTGTTCTGTTTCCTTATCTCTTTCACTGTTACCGGTGTAACGCACTGAGCATGTGCCAAGAGGAAACACCCATTTCGGAATTCTGGGAAACTGAGTGAACTAATGCTGATAGGATGTGATGTATGAGAGGATCTCTGCAGTCTCACTGATCAGGTTCCTCTCATAGTGACACGGTAAAACTGCATGCACACTAGAACTCTGAGGGGTGTTAAACAACTTCCTGTTTGTGTGGTCAGACGGTGAACTTTGACCTTACTAAGAACTATCTTGACCTGGTGGTGACCTACACTAACCTAATGATGCTGCTGTCCCGCATCGAGGAGCGCAAAGCCATCATCGGCCTTTACAACTACGCCCACGAAATGACGCACGGAGCCAGGTACACACACACACACACACACACACACACACACACACACACACACACACCAGCCTCACCAGTCGCATGGCCGTGCTCACCTACAGAGGATAGGCAGTGTGCTGTGTTAAACGTAGGACGTTATTTAGATTTCCTCTCAGTGCCTCTTAACGCTGTGATCAACCTGAGCGCTACTGGCCGCTGTAACCATAGAGACGTGTTGTGTCGTTACCACAGTGACAGGGAGTACCCGCGGCTGGGCCAGATGATCGTGGACTACGAGAATCCCCTGAAGAAGATGATGGAGGAGTTTGTCCCCCACAACAAGGTAGCTGGAGCCAGTCAGCAGGTGTATTAGTAGAAGAGTGAGGGTTTTGGCCAATCAGCTCGTGGATTAGTGGAAGATTGAGGGCTTTTTCAGCCAATCAGCTGGCGGTTTAGTGGAAGATTGGGGTCTTTTCAACCAATGAGCAGGCGGTTTCATAAAGGAATGGTAGGCATTATAGCGATGTCAGGACTGGGTTGTCTGTATTCATTGATCTAGTTGAATTATCCTATTACACGCTATATCGTACCTCATTAAACATGACTATGTTAAACACAACATTCGGAAACTTTCAAACTGGCAAAATACCAGTCTTCTCTCTCTCTCTCTCTCTCTGTCTCTCTCTCTCTCTCTCTCTCTGTGTTAGTCGCTGTCGGACGCCCTGGTCTCTCTCCAGATGGTGTACCCCAGGAGGAACCTGTCAGCTGACCAGTGGAGAAACGCCCAGCTCCTCTCCCTGATCTCTGCCCCCTCCACCATGCTGAACCCCGCGCAGTCCGACACTGTCAGTAACACCACCACCCTGTCTGTCTGTCTGTCTGTCTCTCTCTCTCTCTCTCTCTCTCTATCTCTCTCTCTCCCTCTGTCTGTCCATAGGTTCCATGTTGTTCAGTACTCTGTTAGATTTACCTGTGAACGTGCTCCTCTCTCTACAGATGCCGTGTGAATATCTCTCCTTGGACTGCATGGAGAAATGGATCGTTTGTAAGTAGTTTGAAAGGGTTAACCTTTCCTCTTTGACTGGCTGAGTTCTACTAGCCCGTCAGTAGTTTGATAGAGTTAACCTTTCCTCTTTGACTGGCTGAGTTCTACGAGCCTGTCAGTAGTTTGAAAGGGTTAACCTTTCCTCTTTGACTGGCTGAGTTCTACTAGCCCGTCAGTAGTTTGATAGAGTTAACCTTTCCTCTTTGACTGGCTGAGTTCTACTAGCCTGTCAGTAGTTTGATAGGGTTAACCTTTCTCTGCTCTTTTACTGGCTGTGAGTTCTACTAGCCCGTCAGTAGTTTGATAGGCTTTCTTACCCCTCCCTAAATCGATGTTAGGGTTAGGGGTCATGCTAATCTCTCTCCCTCTGCTCTGTGTGCTGTTGGGTTAGGGGTCATGATAACATCTCTCCCTCCCTGCTTTGTGCAGTTGAGTTAGGGGTTAGGGGTCATGCTAACATCTCTCCCTCTCTGCTGTGTGTGTGGTTTTGTTAGGGTTAGGGGTCATGCTAACCTCTCTGCTATGTCTGCAGTTTGGTTAGGGGTCAGGGTTTAGTGGTCATGCTAACCTCTGCTGTGTGTGCAGTTGGGTTAGGGTTAGGGGTCATGCTAACCTCTCTGCTGTGTGTAGTTGGGTTAGGGTTAGGGGTTAGGGGTCATGCTAACCTCTCTGCTGTGTGTGACATTGGGTTAGGGTTAGGGTTAGGGTTAGGGGTCATGCTAACCTCTCTGCTGTGTGTAGTTGGGTTAGGGTTAGGGGTCATGCTAACCTCTCTGCTGTGTGTGCAGTTGGGTTAGGGGTCGGGGGTCATGCTAACCTCTCTGCTGTGTGTGTAGTTTGGTTAGGGGTCAGGGGTCATGCTAACCACTCTGCTGTGTGTAGTTGGGTTAGGGTTAGGGGTGATGCTAACCTCTCTGCTGTGTGTGTAGTTGGGTTAGGGTCAGGGGTCGTGCTAACCTCTCTGCTGTGTGTAGTTGGGTTAGGGTTAGGGGTGATGCTAACCTCTCTGCTGTGTGTGTAGTTGGGTTAGGGTTAGGGGTCAGGGGTCATGCTAACCTCTGTGCTGTGTGTAGTTGGGTTCATCCTGTGCCACGCGGTGCTGAACACGGACGCGGCGGCCCTCAGCCTGTGGAAGCTGGCCCTGCAGAGCAGCACCTGTCTGTGTCTCTTCAGAGACGAGGTGTTCCACATCCACAAGGCAGCAGAGGACCTGTTCGTCAACATCCGGGGGTGAGACACACACAGTCACACACAGTTCATACACAACACACAGACACACACACACAGTTCTTATACGACACACACACACACACAGTTCTATACGACACACACACACACACACAGTTCTATACGACGCACACACACACACACACACACATACACACACACACAGTTCTTATACAACACACAGACACACACACACAGTTCTTATACAACACACAGAGACACACACACAGTTCTTATACGACACACACACACACACACAGTTCTTATACAACACACAGACACACACACACAGTTCTTATACGACACACACACACACACACACAGTTCTATACAACACACACACACACACACACACACACACACACACACACACACACACACACAGTTCCTATCCAACACACACACACACAGTTCTTATACAACACACACACACACACAGTTCCTATCCAACACACAGAGACACACGGTGCACACCGTTTAGTTCAATGACTTTGTTCTCTGTTTCAGCTACAACAAACGCATCAATGACATCAGAGAATGCAAGGAGCAGGCATTATCTCACGCGTACGTACCTCCCCTCCTGTTTCTTCCTCTCCTCTCCTCTCCCCGTCTCCTCTCCTGTCCTGCCTCTTCCTCTCCCCTCCCCTCCTCGCCTCGTCTTTCCTGCCTCTTCCCCTCCTCTCCTCTCCTCTTCCCCCTCTTCCTCTGCTCTCCTGTTTCTTCCTCTCCTCTCCTGTCTCCTCTCCTCTCCTGTCCTGCCTCTTCCTCTCCCTTCCCCTCCTCTCCTCTCCTCTCCTGTCCTGCCTCTTCCTCTCCCTTCCCCTCCTCTCCTCTCCTCGCCTCGTCTCTCCTCTCTTCCCCCTCTCCTCTCCTCTCCTCTTTTCTCCTCCTCTTTCCCCTCCCCCTCTCCTCTCCTCTCCTGCCTCTTCCTCTTCCTCTCCTCTCCTCATTGTTTCCACTTACTTTCTCTCCCTGCTTTTATCTTACCACCTCTGCTTTCTTTGGTTTCATTAATTGTGTGTGTGTGTGTGTGTGTGTGTGTGTGTGTGTGTGTGTGTGTGTGTGTGTGTGTGTGTGTGTGTGTGTGTGTGTGTGTGTGTGTGTGTGTGTGTGTGTGTGTGTGTGTGTGTGTGTGTGTGTGTGTGTGTGTGTGTGTGTGTGTGTGTGTGTGTGTGTGAAGGTTCTAGCTGGCTACTGTTCTGGCTGACCAGCCTGGGCTACTGGGGCCCAAGGTGGGTCTACATACCATAATATACACCTGCTGCCTCCATGGTAACCCTACAGACCATAATATACACCTGCTGCCTCCATGGTAACCCTACATACCATAATATACACCTGCTGCTTCCATGGTAACCCTACATACCATAATATATGCACCTGCTGCTTCCATGGTAACCCTACATACCATAATGTCCACCTGCCTCCATGGTAACCCTACATACCATAATGTCCACCTGCCTCCATGGTAACCCTACATACCATAATGTCCACCTGCCTCCATGGTAACCCTACATACCATAATGTCCACCTGCCGCCATGGTAACCCTACATACCATAATGTCCACCTGCCTCCATGGTAACCCTACATACCATAATGTCCACCTGCCGCCATGGTAACCCTACATACCATAATGTCCACCTGCCTCCATGGTAACCCTACATACCATAATGTCCAGATGCCTCCATGGTAACCCTACATACCATAATGTCCACCTGCCGCCATGGTAACCCTACATACCATAATGTCCACCTGCCTCCATGGTAACCCTACATACCATAATGTCCACCTGCCGCCATGGTAACCCTACATACCATAATGTCCACCTGCCTCCATGGTAACCCTACATATCATAATGTCCACCTGCCTCCATGGTAACCCTACATACCATAATGTCCACCTGCCTCCATGGTAACCCTACATACCATAATGTCCACCTGCCTCCATGGTAACCCTACATACCATAATGTCCACCTGCCTCCATGGTAACACTATAATCTCTCTCTCTCTCTCCAGGCTTTGTTTGTGTTCATGGCGTTGTCGTTCGCCCGTGATGAGATCATATGGCTGCTGCGTCACGCTGACAACATCCAGAAGAAGAGCACGGACGACTTCATAGACAAGTACAGCACACACACGCACACACACACACGCACACACACACACACGCACACACACACACACACACACACACCGTGAGTATTAACTGAAACGATTAGGGCTATCTTGAGTCTGTGCTTTCCTGCTGGTCTGTACCTGATGTGCGTGCGCGTGTGCGTGTGCGTGTGCGTGTGCAGACACATAGCGGAGCTGATCTTCTACATGGAGGAGCTGAGGGCTCACGTCAGGAAGTACGGCCCTGTGATGCAGCGCTACTACGTCCAGTACCTCAGCGGCTTTGATGCTGTGGTGCTCAATGAGCTGGTCCAGGTACACACACACACACACACACACTATCACACACTATTACACACACACACTATCACACTCACAAACACTATCTCTCACACACACACTATCACACTATCACACACTATTACAAACACACACTGTCTCATTCTCTCTCTCTCTCGCTTTCTCTCTCTCATTCTCTCTTTCTCTCTCTACATCTCCCTCTCTCTTTCTCCTCTTCTATCTCTCCATCTCTCTCTCTAGAACCTGTCTGTGTGTCCAGAGGATGAGTCCATCATCATGTCTTCCTTCGTCAACACCATGACCTCTCTCAGCGTCAAACAAGGTAGTGTGTGTATTCAATTCAATCAGCGTGTGTGTGTGTGTGTGTGTGTGTGTGTGTGTGTGTGTGTGTGTGTGTGTGTTGTGGAGGACAGGGACATGTGTGTGTGTGTGTGTGTGTGTGTGTGTGTGTGTGTGTCTCCCTGTGTTTCAGTGGAGGACAGGGACATGGTGTGTGTTTGATTTGTGTGTGTGTGTGTGTGTCTCCCTGGGTTTCAGTGGAGGACAGGGAGATGGTGTGTGTTTGATTTGTGTGTGTGTCTCTTCCTGTGTTTCAGTGGAGGACGGGGACGTGTTTGATTTCCGGGGCATGAGACTGGATTGGTTCCGTCTGCAGGTAAGGGTCTTCCATCATAAAAACACAGCTTGATAATAATACGTATATGAAAGATAATCACATCATCATCACTTAAGACTGACAGCATAACGTAATGACCGTTAGAATACACCTCTAACCTAAAGGCTATAATGAATATCACTGCTCAGGAGAACCTAAGGTCTGCAGTGTGTACAGAGGCCACTGACTAACGTGTGTGTGTGTGTGTGTGTGTGTGTGTGTGTGTGTGTGTGTGTGTGTGTGTGTGTGTGTGTGTGTGTGCGTGCATGCGTGCGCTCCAGGCCTACACCAGCGTTTCCAAGGCCAGCCTGGGGATCTCGGATCACCGTGAACTGGGAAAGATGATGAACACCATCATCTTCCACACCAAGATGGTGGACTCACTGGTGGAGATGCTGGTGGAGACCTCTGACCTCTCCATCTTCTGGTGAGACACACACACATCATAATAATAAAACACCAAACACACACACATCATGATAATTATTTATTTTTATCTTCTGGTGAGATACATGCACACCGTGCGTGCGTGCGTGCGTGCGTGCGTGCGTATTCTTCATCTTCTTTGAGAAGATGTTCCAGCAGTGTTTGTGTGGCTCTTCATGTGTTTCTAATGTGTGTGTGTGTGTGTGTGTGTGTGCTTCTTCAGCCAAGCCTTTGAGAAGATGTTCCAGCAGTGTTTGTGTGGCTCTTCATGTGTTTCTAATGTGTGTGTGTGTGTGTGTGTGTGTAGCTTCTACAGCCGGGCCTTTGAGAAGATGTTCCAGCAGTGTTTGGAGCTCCCCTCCCAGAGCCGACACTCCATCTGTTTCCCTCTGCTCTGCACACACTTCATGTCCTGCACCCACGAGCTCTGCCCAGAGGAGGTAACCACACACACACTGTCTCTCACACACACACACACACACACACACACACACACACACACACAGAGACACACACTGAGACACACAGAGACTTCATGTCCTGCACCCACGAGCTCTGCCCAGAGGAGGTACCACACACACACACTGTCTCTCACACACACACACACACACACACACACACACACAGACACACACACTGAGACACACACAAACTGAGACACATACACAAACACACACACATACTTAGACACACACACACACACACTGAGACACACAGAGACACACACTGAGACACACAAAGACTTCATGTCCTGCACCCATGAGCTCTGCCCAGAGGAGGTAAACACACACACACTGTCTCTCACACACACACACACACACACACACACACACACACACACACACAGAGACACACACACTGAGACACACAGAGACTTCATGTCCTGCACCCATGAGCTCTGCCCAGAGGAGGTAACACCACACACACACTGTCTCTCACACACACACACACACACACACACACACTGAGACACACAGAGACTTCATGTCCTGCACCCACGAGCTCTGCCCAGAGGAGGTAACCACACACACACTGTCTTTCTCACACACACACACACACACACACACACACAGACACACAGAGACTTCATGTCCTGCACCCACGAGCTCTGCCCAGAGGAGTTAAACACACACACACACACACACACTGAGACACACAGAGACTTCATGTCCTGCACCCACGAGCTCTGCCCAGAGGAGGTAACCACACACACACACACACACACACACACACACACCGAGACACACAGAGACTTCATGTCCTGCACCCACGAGCTCTGCCCAGAGGAGGTAACCACACACACACACACACACACTGAGACACACAGAGACTTCATGTCCTGCACCCACGAGCTCTGCCCAGAGGAGGTAACCACACACACACACACACACACACACACACACACCGAGCACACACAGAGACTTCATGTCCTGCACCCACGAGCTCTGCCCAGAGGAGGTAACCACACACACACACACACACTGAGACACACAGAGACTTCATGTCCTGCACCCACGAGCTCTGCCCAGAGGAGGTAACCACTCACACACACACACACAC
>JAPMUY010009459.1:50000-52500 GCA_026901105.3 Galaxias olidus
CTGGTACACACACACACACACACACACACACACACAGACACAGCACCTGGACAGCCACGGAGAGCCCACCATCACCAGCCTCTACACCAACTGGTACACACACACACACACACACAGCACCTGGACAGCCACGGAGAGCGCACCATCACCAGCCTCTACACCAACTGGTACACACACACACACCCACACACACACACACACACAGCACCTGGACAGCCACGGAGAGCCCACCATCACGAGCCTCTACACCCACTGGTACACACACACACACACACACACACACACACACACAGCACCTGGACAGCCACGGAGAGCCCACCATCACCAGCTTCTACACCAACTGGTACACACACACACACACACACACACACAGCACACGGAGAGCCCACCATCACCAGCCTCTACACCAACTGGTACACACACACACACACACACACACACACACACACAGCACCTGGACAGCCACGGAGAGCCCACCATCACCAGCCTCTACACCAACTGGTACACACACACACACACACACACACACACACACACAGCACCTGGACAGCCACGGAGAGCGCACCATCACCAGCCTCTACACCAACTGGTACACACACACACACACACACACACACACACACACACACAGCACCTGGACAGCCACGGACACCATCACCACACACCAACTGGTACACACACACACACACACACACACAGCACCTGGACAGCCACGGAGAGCCCACCATCACCAGCCTCTACACCAACTGGTACACACACACACACACACACACACACAGCACCTGGACAGCCACGGAGAGCCCACCATCACCAGCCTCTACACCAACTGGTACACACACACACACACACACACACACAGCACACACACGGAGAGCCCACCATCACCAGCCTCTACACCAACTGGTACACACACACACACACACACACACACACACAGACACAGCACCTGGACAGCCACGGAGAGCCCACCATCACCAGCCTCTACACCAACTGGTACACACACTCAGACTCCCTCACACACTCAATGAGACAGCACCTGGACAGCCACGGAGAGCCCACCATCACCAGCCTCTACACCAACTGGTACACACACAAACACACACACAGACAGCCACGGAGAGCCCACCATCACCAGCCTCTACACCAAATGGTACACACACAAACACACACCATCACCAGTCTCTACACCAACTGGTACACACACACACACACACACACACACACACACCATCACCAGCCTCTACACCAACTGGTACACACACACACACACACACCATCACCAGCCTCTACACCAACTGGTACACACACACACACACACACACACACCAGCACACACATACACACACACACACACACACACACGGAGGGAAACATGCACACATAAACACACACACACACACACACACACGTACACACACCACACACACACACACACACACACACAGCCTCTACACCAACTGGTACTCTCACACACACACACACACACACACACACACACACACACACACACACAGACACACGGAGAGCCCACCATCACCAGCCTCTACACCAAATGGTACACACACACACACACACACCAGCCTCTACACCAACTGGTACACACACACACACACACACACACACACACACACACACCATGAAAACAACTGCTACAGGTCTCACACACACACACACACACACACACACACAAACTCTACACCAACTGGTACACACACACACACACACACACACACACCATCACCAGCCTTTACACCAACTGGTACACACACACACACACACACACACACGCCTCCACACCAACTGATACACACACGCCATCACCAGCCTCTACACCAACTGGTACACACACACACACACACACACACACACACACATCATCACCAGCCTCTACACCAACTTTTAGAATTGTGATTCACAAAAGTGATTCCTGTTGCATGTAAACGTTGTGATTGTGTGTGTAGGTACCTGGAAACCTTGCTGCGTCAGGTCAGTAACGGTCACATCGCCTACTTCCCTGCCATGAAGGCTTTCGTCAACCTGCCCACCGAGAATGAGCTCACTTTCAACGCAGAGGAGTACTCAGACATCTCAGGTGACCACATACGCTAACATATTGTTAGCTAACATACTACGTGCTAACACACTATTAGCTAACCTATTATTGCTAGTGCTAGTTAACACGATGCTAGCTAACACTGTGCTACCTAACACGCTGCTAGCTAACATGCTCCTAGCTATCATGCTGCTGACTAACATTATTAGCTAACATATTATTTGCTAAAAAGCTGCTAGCTAATATATTATTAGGTAACATGCTTCTAACCTACATGCTGCAAGCTAACATATTACAATATATTATTAGGTAACATGCTAAAATACTGCAAGCTAACATGCTGCTAGCTAATATTTCTACTAGCTAACATACTATGTTAAATACCTGTAAATGTAATATTAAATATTTTTTGTTGGAAAGGGAGTTAGCGAGGTCTGATGGCAATAG
>JAPMUY010009459.1:57500-70000 GCA_026901105.3 Galaxias olidus
GTCAACACACACACACTTCTTTGACATACTGACATTTCCTTGTTTATAGGTGGTTGTAATATTAATATTAGGTTTCTGTGGGTAATTATTCTGTGTGTTCTACTTTTGTGTGAACTGAACCTGTGTGTTTTTTACTGTTTTGTTTATTTTATGATGACAGTGATGATGATTTGCCAAATCGACACTAATTGCATATTCATCCTCTGGGTGAATGGGGGAAATGTTATAGTATTTGGAGATTGGGAGTACTGGGCCTGTAAAGCATTAGGACAGACCTGGTAGCCCATCTAGAGATGCTGGATTGGACTTCTCCTGATCCACTTGTCTGGTCTGACACTAGAGACTAAAGCTTACGGTCGGGAGCAAAGTCCTTGTTGACCTGAAGTTGAAGACGTGCTCCATTGACCAGGAGAGTCCAAACCCAAATGTTCTGTTTGAACATCGTGTTGACAAGCTGCTGAGTGAACAAACTCAAGGCCGAGGCCAAGAGGAAGTGTGTGAGAGATGAGAAGCCTTATCGCTCAGCCTGGAAGGCTTGTTGGCTCTCGTAGTGTTGACCTTTTGACCTTTCTAGAAGAGTCCAGGCTGGGTGTGTCAGCAGGACTCTTGGTTTCGGAGCACGGTGACCGTGGTAACGCCATGCCATCATCAGAATGGGAAAGGTTGGCTCTTGTACAAAGCATAGTATAATTTTATAATTAACTCATGAGTGATTTTGGGTGGACACACTCTCGCACGCACACACACACACATACACATCATGTGGGTATCTGTCAGCTATCTACCGTGACATATATGTAAAATACATTCTGACATAATGAGATGTATTGTGGAATGTTTCTAGCTTGAACTTCCTGTTTAACCTCTTTTGATATGTTTCTGATTTTAGAGAGCGTCGTCTCTCACTTCCATAGCATCAATAAACTGTAGGCTTGTATCAACCACGGTCTCTCTCGTGTGTGTGTGTCAACCACGGTCTCTCAATAGTGTGTGGAATGAGATTGTGTAGCTCCAGTGTGAAAGCTAGGTGTGTGTGTGTACTGGTCAACACACGCTGGTCAAATCTTTCTGTCAAAAAGGGGTGACGCTGATATATAGGGGAAATTTATTTGAATGCAGAGAGAAAATACATTAAACAGTGAAAGCAACCAAAGAAGACAGATCTTATGCAGACTGAACAGTTTTGTGCTTGTATTTAAAAAAATAATACATTTCATTTATAGAGTGCTTTGCTCAAACCCTAAGACGCTTCACATGGTTAACATGTTAGCCTATTTTGACATATAACAGTGAGAGTACCCTATTTGAAGTCTGTCTTACTTATAATGTACATAACTTCCTAAACGATACTTTGGCCTCCTGCCTGACTTACACAGCGTGTTTTACATTCTGTTTCAGAGGCAGAACACAGACTAGCCTTATCTTACTGCTTTTATTTTGAAAAGAAACTTCTAATGGTTCCAATCAGATAAACATGAAGTCAGGCATTCTGAAATGTGTTGACATTGTGTCCTCAGAAGACAAACACCTATGCCAGCCAATGTGTCCTTATAAGGACACAATATCTGGCATAGCTGTTTGAGTCTTATAAGGACACAATATCTGGCATAGCTGTTTGAGTCTTATAAGACTCAAACAGCTATGCCAGTGTGTCCTCATTAAGACTCAAACAGCTATGCCAAACGATGTGTCCTCATAAGAAACACCTATGCCAGACAATGTGTCCTTATATGAAACAGCTGTGCCAGACAATGTGTCCTTATAAGACTCAAACAGCTATGCCAGATATTGTGTCCTCATATGAAACAGCTATGCCAGATATTGTGTCCTCATGAAACAGCTATGCCAGACATAGAGCCGGAGATAATAGGGTTGTTTCCCCAAGATGGCAGATAGCTACAGTATGCTTACTAGCTGTTGTTAAGGGCAACTGAGAAAACTCACTTTTACTTTTTAAGCTGCCACTAGAATTTGTTCAGATATTTGAATACCTGTGTAGATATCACTTATATGTTTGATACAAATCTTAAAGTCCTAAGTTTTATGTTAGTAAATATAGTATTATGTTGTTGTTTCACTGGTCACATTCAATTCACTGGTCCTCCACAACGCCTCCCCCCCAAAAAATATATTTTGTAATTCATGCACCGTGCTGTTGCTTGTGATACATCCTCTGGTTTGCGTACAGAAGCCATTTGACTGACAGGCAAACAAACATTTCCCTAAAAGAATGCAAAACAAGAGACTGTTCTGTTTTGTTGTCTGGCCAAACAAGCGAGTGCAGCTACGCTGTGATAGGCTACGCTGTGATTGGTGTAATAGCATGAAGGAACCAGCGTTTAACTACACTGTGATTGGTGTAATAGCATGAAGGGACCAGCATTTAACTACACTGTGATTGGTGTAATAGCATGAAGGGACCAGCGTTTAGCTACACTGTGATTGGTGTAATAGCATGAAGGAACCAGCGTTTAGCTACACTGTGATTGGTGTAATAGCATGAAGGGACCAGCGTTTAGCTACACTGTGATTGGTGTAATAGCATGAAGGGACCAGCGTTTAGCTACACTGTGATTGGTGTAATAGCATGAAGGGACCAGCGTTTAGCTACACTGTGATTGGTGTAATAGCATGAAGGGACCAGCACTGGAATCTGTCTAGCTTCCTGATAGGAGAGTGTCAAGGTGGCTGATGGGCAGAGAAGTGGATGTCATCTTCACTTCAAAACTGCTCCTGCTGTTCAACAACAACAAGCACCACTAACACTTTTCCTTTGTAAGACACAGACTTCCTACTAATACTATCTTCCTCGCTGACTGAACACTGGCCATCATGTTGATGAAGGGCAGTGTCACCCTCCTCGTCCTCTACTTGTGTCAGGTTCAACAGTGTGTGGGCATTCTTGGTTTACCAGTAAAATATTATCCATATAGGTTTCCCCTGCTGTCCTGGGAGAACGCCCGACAGCACTGCCTGGAGAAACACACTGACCTGGCTGTCTTCCTAACCCTGGAGGAAACAGCTGGTCAACGCTCTCCCTGTGATTGGGCAGGCTTATTACTGGATCGGTCTGATTTGCTCAGAAGAAGGTTGGATGTGGACTGGAGGAGAGAGCCTGAACTATTCCAACTGGCAGCCGGGACAGCCCGTTAACATAGGAGACTGCACTGCACTTCAGATCTTTACAAACAAGCAGTGGGGAACTTTAGACTGTTCTATTAGATTACCCTTCATCTGCTACGAGGAGCAGCTAGTGCTGGTGAAGGAGAACAAGACGTGGGAGGAGGCTCTGGAGCACTGCAGGGTCCTGGGGACTGAGCTGTTCTCTGTGGTGACCCAATACTCCCCCCATAACCAGCTCTACCCCAACTCCTATGGCCCGTCCTACTCTGACTACCCCGACCACCAGCCCATCTACGACCTGCCCAGTGTGCTGTCAGAGAACCAAACCTACGTCCAGGACCTTATTCAGGATGCACTCACTGAAGAGGTTTGACTTTCTAAAGGGCTTGATGTGGAACTGGCTTAGTGATTGTTATTGAAATTGATTAAACTCCCTGGGTAGCAGTCAATAAGTAAAAAATAATACAAAAATATAAATAAAAGAATTCTGATAATCTTAAATTTCACAACACGTTTTAGTTTAAATGTACTGGGGATCATGTTTTAAAGACTATAAACATCTGTAAGTGTTAAGGCTCCTTGGTTGCTGCAAGCTATCTACCTGTAAAGCGGCCCATCTGTTTAACATGCACACCTGTTAAATCTGTACCTGGGGATTTACCGCCTCTCTGTGGTTGTAGGGAGTAGTGCAAAGAGACAAAAAAGAACATCCTGTTTAAAGCTACAATAGGCAACTTTTTTGTATAAAGGTATCATCAGTAGCCCTGTGATAGACTGGCGACCTGTCCAGGGTGTACCCCGCCTCTCGCCCTGTGTCCGCTGGGATAGGCTCCAGCCCCCCCCGTGACCCTGTACAGGATAAGCGGTAAAGTTAATGGATGGATGGGTATCATCAGTACATCTCTACAGTTTGCACATTGTAATGTCTATGGGAGAATTAAAAAATGCCGTTCAGATCAGTCCTCTTGAAGTCTCATTATTTAACACTCATTTTGTCTGCCACTGGTTACAATCTCCCGCAAAACTGAGACAAAAGGCTTTATGGCACAAGGAAGTCCGTCACTAAATCAGGAAGTCGTCGATCGTGTAAGCGACATGCAGTGACCACGTGCATTCTGCATGTCTTCTTTGCGGTTAGGTAAAATAATTACACAAAGCAAAACCTACTGTTTTTAGGATCTGCCTAAATGCCCGGTCCATGGGCGTTACTGCAGCACGCTGCCCCAGGACAGAGCTCATCTCTGTGGCATCCAGGACTGCAGGGAGAAGAGGAACCTCCTCTGCTACAAGAATGTTGTGCTCAATGTTTAGAATGAGACATAACAGTAACTTCTACTTTGCTCTAGCTATTATTTAATACTCGTCTACTTTGCTCTTGCTGATATTAATAATCTTCAATTAATGTGTTTAATTAATCTGGTAACATGGAAACCATGACTATGTACAATCTATTTCATTCTCATCCAACCAAACATTTATGTAGTTTGCCTCCCTTATACAGTTAATTATTGGAATTATGTTTTAATCATATTGTATTTTATTTTTATCTGTTACATTACATTCATTTCAAGATAATGTTTTGGTGTTTGATGTTAATGTTTTTAAGCGCTATGTTTTGAAGGGCCTTCACCCACCCATCCTAAATGCTGTCGGATCTGGTAGGTGGTCTGTGTGTATGTTTCTTTACATACTTAAATCTAATTTAGAAAAGGTATGTTTACGTCTTAAAGGAGCTGTTAACAAGCAAGTTATTCTTACCTCGTACCCCTGTGAATATTTTGTTAAAAGTTTAATGCTCAATCAATTATGAATGGACATGTTGGTGGTGAGAGATGCAGAGATGGTTATTAAATAATTTCATTATTAATTAAAATCAGCTGTTAATCAACACATTTTTCAAATCATGTATTTCTACATTTCTTTAATGTAGCCTAGCTGAGCAACTGTGGCTGTAAATCAGCTGTACCAGCAGGCGTGGTTGTGTCAAAGGTGAAAAAACTCCAAAGCTGTTTTATTTACATGTTTAATCTTCCGTATTTCAGAGATGGCAAACTGAAAATGTAAAAGCAAGACGGTGTTATTGAAACAGATAAGCTGTCATACCTAGGTTGTTTTACCTTGTGTCAGCTAAACAGCCTTGCAACAATCGGTCCGACTTAACGCCATTGTTGCTTAGCTAGGCCACATAGACATAGGCCTACTTACCTAAATAACTCACTATCCTCGTCTGACGAAGTAGGAACTTATCTTATTTACCAAAAAGTTTAACTATCTCTTTAAAGGTGTAGCCTAGTGTTATGTGATTTTGTGTTAAGATGAGACTTTGGGCACTTTAAATCAATGACAGATTCCGATAGGGGAGAGACCAGGCACAGTTGTAACATGGGACGATTGTAACATCTTTTGTAAGTACAAATTAACTTTTCTATCAGATTTATTTTTTGGATACTGTTCTGAGATCAAATGCCTAGGGACCCAAACAAGTATTATTAGAATTACTATTATGCAAACTACTATTAGAAGTAGCAAACGTCTCAAACTAACAGTTAGGCCAGTTCGCATGAGGTGAAAACATGGACCACAACATCTGTGGTCTGAAACTTTTGTGTTTCTGAAGCAGCATATTTTTGTATTCCTACAAAATGCTAGGTGTAACTTTTTGTGATAGGACAACTTTTATATCTCCTTCAGGAACAAACCCTTCACATTAATCAACCGACTTACCCGTGCCTTTGGTTGTTAACGTCTGATTACTTAAAGGTGCAGTATGTAGTTCTAGAGAATTGGGGGGAAAATTGCAAGAATTTGAATCACAACACTCAAAAAGGCCAACCTCCTGAGTCTTTGGTCCCTCCGATCCCTCTCAATGGCCCATCCCACACATGCCCATGCAATTTGACTTGACTTCATGAGCCTGAGCAAGGCAGTGTTTCATGAATCCTGTGTATGTTGTGCATATTTTGGTTCTCACCAACAACGCATAAAGCCATGTCTGATGAAGAAACAAAAGAACCCCGAACGTCTGGTCTAATGGCTCCAAACGGAGTGGGTCACACCAAAGCAACGAGCACAGACACAATTGACCGTTTCCATAGTAACGGCATACAGTTAGTAATGTAACGTTAACAAAAAAAATTACATATTGTATTCCCTGATTAGTATGAGCTAGTGCATGACAATCGTTTTTATTTAGCTGCGATTGGCACCATAGCTACTATACGAGTATATCCAACATACAGTATGCAATGTAAAATAATGCCTTTTTGACATAAATCTGGCGTGATACTTCCTAACGTTCTAAAACTGCACTTGGCGATATGACAAGCCAAGTCTTTTGCAATAATATGCAACAACTTCAGCCGCCTTGCAAGTACTAGTTCACACCGCTACTACTTTGTCTGTGAGGCAAATTGTAACAACAAGCTTGTTTGGAGGATGACCCTGTATGTATTTTACCTAGGAGTGCGCACGCGAGGTGATTGACAGGCAGATAGCCCTTAGTCCTTGCAAAAACTCTCCTGATTGGTTGGGGATAGGTGGGTGTCCCTAGATTTTTTTTAAAGCTGAATACAGGGCCCAGGGGGCTCATATAGAGCACCTTCTCTCTGAGCATTTGGTTTAATGATATCCTCCAGGAGGTATGTAATAAATGTACAAAAAACAGAACAAATGTAATTTATAGCTAGAAATTCAAACTTACACACTGCACCTTTAATCAAACAAAAAAAAGTTGGGTAGGCCTATGTAGTTTCACTCTGAAGGGACACTGTCAACCCCATAGAGACAGAACACTAGAGGCGGCATGAGATGCAATAGTGCTATAATGGGAGTCAATGTGAAAAATGGCCGGTTCTTGCAATAAAAGCTATATTTAAGTATAAATGAACATCAAATTATATTTTTTACTATTGTAGCATGTATAGGACCCCTGTAGCTGCCAAAATGTGTAATATGTTAGTTTGTTATACTGGCATATATTTTTATTTTAACAGCTCTCAAAACAGCAAACAAATTTCTGCTATGTTAATATGCATAATTTAATTTGTAAAGACAGAAGTATCTTAGAACCAGGATATACAATATTATAAAAGGTAATACAATACGACATCCTTTGCATATTGAAATAATACATTAACAAAAATCACTTAAAATGAAAAATTATAAATAGCCTATATTACATTGGACTGTTGAGAATCAAATATAACCAATAACATACTATATTTCATATATTGCCTACTTTGAAAAATAAAAAATAACTAGGCCTACATACCTTACAAAACAAACATTTATTAATAAACATTTGACTAGTTTTAAACTCCAATGTTGCATTAAAAAGTAAGCTTGAGTAGGTGCGGGCGGAGAATGTGAGCAACAGAGCAAGCAACAGTAGACAACAACAAAACAAATTAAGATAAGAACAGAATTAACATTGCTTTATTTATTTTTTCATATGTAGCTGAGATTGACATTACTGAGTAGCACAGCAGACTGTCTAGAACAGCATTGTTTTTGAACAATCAAACCAACATCCACACATGCTGATTGAAATACAGTATGTAATGACATTCAGTAAAATTATTTTCAGCAAAGTGATGTTCAGGCCTAGACTACATAATATGCACAAATGTATTAATAATAGCAACAACGTTACGTTAATCACTCAGTTGTCTTAAAACTTACCGTTGAAGTTTGCTTGTAATGTAAATAGAACGCCTGTCAGTTGGGCGTAAAATAGAACGCAGTATTTTTAGTCAGAACGCAAAAAAGACAGTTGGTTCCGCATGCAGTGGAACGCTAAGCGTGAACCCATAACAAATTAATTGAAAAGAATGTTGGTGAAGCCTGTTAAGGGCCAGAGTTAAGCTTGCGTTTGAAAACGCAAAACGGCACAGATGGCTATCACCTAGTTCAATTTAATAAAACTAGGCGATAAACTAATGTAATGTCAAACAAACCATGTAGCCTATTCTTGTTGTGAACAAGTGTGCCTTCCACTGATTCATTTTGCATAATGATTGTTAAACAGCAAATCTCTGTAAAATAGCTTAGAAATCTTCTTTGCTTTACCTGTTGGTCTGAACATGCGAGCACCTCGATTTCAGTCCTTTTAAAATAAATTTTTTTTTTTTTTACAAGGGTTTATTCTCTAGCATGCATGGTGATATGAGACAGGGGCCACTGGCTGGTGTAACTCCCTGTTAAGCCATGCAGGAACAGCGTAGGGAAAGATTATCTTCTTTTCAGGTGGTAAGTATCCCTGCAGAGTTGGCATTGAACACCTGCAAGACTAGGGATGTGTATAGTGATAGCATATGCATGGTGATATGACACAGGGGCCACCGGCTGGTGTAACCGGCCATGCTGCTACGAGATTTATTTGCTACAAAATAAAAAAATGTATGAGGCACAAGCTTAACTAAATGATATATGATTTTAGTTTGGTTGATGCTCTAGCATGCACTGTGACATGAGGCAGGGGCCATCGGCTGGTGTAACTCCCTGTTAAACCATGCTGCTGTGAGCATTACTGACAAATAGAAAATCATATGCCATTTTGTTAAACTGTGGCTCGTAACTAAATACTAAACAATACTTAATAAAATGTCAAATATAATTAAAAATTAAATAAAATACTCTAGCATGCATGGTGATATGAGGCAGGGGTCACCGGCTGGTATGGAAGCCCATAAGGGACTTTATTCAAATGAAAATGTAAACTTGAAAATGCAAATGCAATTCAACAATAGCATTATCACTTTCCACATTTGTATGTGTTATTTGAGACAAAATGTAAACGAAAATGCAATAATCCCATTTGCATTTGCATTTTCAAATGCTTCAATGGGCAGTCTGTGTCAATATTCAAATTCAAATGCAAAAGCTGTTTGACATAATATTTTCAAAGTACTACCCCGCCGTACTGCGGACAATATCCAAATGTTAATTCAAACTTGAAAATTATAATGCAATATAAAAAATGTATTGTCATTTTCCATTTGTGCAAGCATTATTTATGTTATCACAATTAAAATTAAAATGCAGTTGTCAAACAATTTGAAAATGAAAAGGAAATCGCATTTGCCATTGCATTTTCAAAGACTTCATGTTCAGTACTACGCTGTGCAGTGGACAATATTCAAATGCAATTCGCGAATCAGCGCTAGGAGTCTATTGCATTTGCATTTTCAAGTCACCACGCACTCTTTGGGACAGAACATGAAAATTCAAATGCAATCTGTCAGTCCTCTCATCAAGGCGGGTCTTTAGTTAGGATGTCACTGTTTAGTGACTTGCTTCATTAACCTTTTTTTTTTTTCATTAACCTCCAACTCGTTGTTGGAGCTGCTATTTCGCAAGTCCTTAGACATATTTTTGTGCTGCAAGTTCTATGTTTTTGCATTTATTAAAAGAAGTATATTTATTAAAATCTCTCTCTAATTATTCACAATGACAGTGCTGAAACGAAGAGAAGCAGGACAGCCATATAGCTGAACGTTTGCTGTGATTTCCCGGCTGTAATAGATTGGGCATAACTGCATTATTATTTCACGTGCATGTTTACACAATATTAATTATCAGAATCATATTGAAAAAATAAACCTATAGCACAATACGGTATATGGGTGATAATATGAAGGCAGGATTGTACCACTTCAGATTGGACAAAGCTATTTAATTAGGTGCATTATAAACGCTGGAAATTTCTTCTGGAAAAGGTTTTAATGCTTTCATAAACGTTCACACCTCCAGTTTTAATAATGTTGTATTATAAATATGTGGCCATATATCTATCACTGTCTTTTCAGTTCCACGGACGCACCTCCCTTAACCCGGACGCACCACTAGCTACAGCCAGCTGCTATACTAAGTGACTGAAGGAGGAAGTGAGGTCCAAACTAAAGACCCGCCTTGATGAGAGGACTATACAGATTGCATTTGAATTGTGTGTGTTTTGTGTGTGTGTGTGGTGAGGAAATGCAAATGCAATAGACTTTATGGATTCGCTGATTGTATTTTCAAGTTTACAATTTCATTTGAATAAAGTCCCTTATGGGCTTCCATTGGCTGGTGTAACTCCCTGTTAAGCCATGCATGAAAGCTGAATCAGCGCTAAAGTTCTATTGCATTTGCATTTTCACAGACACACACACACACACACACACATACACACACTTTTGTAAATATTGTATATATGTTTTACCTAATTTAGTTGTTGCATGCTGTTTTGGACCTCACTTCCTCCTTCAGTGGTTAGTTAAGAGCTAAGTTAGCTAGGGTTAAGGGTGTGAATGTGTGAACTGAAAAGACAGTGATAGATATATGACAAGAAGCAGTTCCCATGCTGATATTTATAATACAACATTTTTAAAACTGGAACAGTATTTATTTAAAGCATTAAAACCTTTTCCAGAAGATATATGTTTATAATGCTCCTAATTAAATAGCTTTGTCCAATCTGAAGTGGTACAATCCTGCCTTCATATTATCACCCATATACCGTATTGTGCTACAGGTTTATTTTTTCAGTATGATTCTGATAATTAATATTGTGTAAACATGCACGTGAAATAATAATGCAGTTATGCCCAATCTATTAGCCCACAGCAAACGTTCAGCTATATGGCTGTCCTGCTTCTCTTCGTTTCAGCACTGTCATTGTGAATAATTAGAGAGAGATTTTAATAAATATACTTCATTTTAATAAATGCAAAAACATAGAACTTGCAGCACAAAAATATGTCTAAGGTGTGCAAATAGCAGACCAGTAAGTCGACTTTAATTTGTTTGTTTTTGTAGAATTTCTTTCCTTAACGATGTAGGTATTTTTTTTGACGGCCAATCAAACAGTTTAAAGTTAACCTATTTTATTATCTTACCAGCCACCATAGCAATTCACAGCGACTCGCTGCTGAAAGGCTGGGAGGGAAGTGTGGCAAGTGGGGTGTTGTGCTGGGTGCACCCCGGCACAGACTTGCTATGGTCTGCCCACCAGCATTTGTATCAACTGGACAGGGTAACAGGAGATCTGCTATTAGTGATACATATTGTAACAAACCACATAGCTGGCAGAGATACGCCTGAAGATATCCTCCGGTGTATGCGGGAGCTGATGGACAAAGCTAGGGAGCGATATGAGCATAAAGTAACCTTTGCTGTATGCTCCATCCTTCCCCGTCCTATGGATGATGATGTCTCAAAAAGTAAGGTTAGGAACACTAATTTATTAGTGGAGCATCTCTCCAATGAAATAGAGGATATGCTTTATTTAAGGACAAATAGATTATTTCTGAGGCACTCAAAACCAGATTGGTCATTATTTTGCCCGGACGGCCTGCTTTTAAGTAAACTGGGCGCAGATAAGATTTTTGATTATTTAAATATTTTTTTTTTTACCATTTTGTTAGACAGGGTAGAAAGGTGAGGGTTTAATTTTTTTATTAATTTCTTATTAAAACTTTTGTTTTCATGAGTTGCCTCAGGTTTTTTTTTTTTTTTTTCTCTTTTATTTATTTTGCATAACTTTTTTTTTTAGGGATTGTATGTTCTGTCCAGTGTTTAAGCCCCTTGCTGTGAGTTCGAACATTAAAATGCATCAAATCGAAATGTTCTTTTGACATTTTACAATTGAACCGAGAGCTGATGCGACAAACCTGTCATACTTTCTCAAACATATTCATTAATGCCAACTAACTTGTATATGTTACTGTATATACTTTTTTTACACACTTTATATAATTTGTACACATTACTAAATAACGTGTTGTATTTGAGTCTCGTTTCTGTTTTTCAGGTAGCCTACATTTTGATTCAACACATCCTTGGAGGTCAATGTATAAAAACGTCTAAAAAAGCACATACAATCTTGTGTGATTTATCTGTATTATTATAAATGACATGCAACAGTATTATAATGTGCATGTTCCCTATAGAAGTGTGTTTTTAACTTTTCTAACATCCTGCCTCAATGTAATGCCAGTCACAGCACTCATTATACTGCACCCCATGGACATAAAAGATAACTACAGGCTTACACAATTGCAATTTGTCTTGTAGTCCAATAGGCAAATACTACATCATAACTAATTTGCATAATGCCCCAGGTAATACTGGGAGATGTCTTTTTTAGCTTGCAACCGTGACTGAGAACGTCTTCAAATTAATGATTAACAGTCCACTAAACGCATTTTGGCACTAAAACCAGGTCAGCCCTAAGTGGTAGATCTGTAGCACTATAGTAAACCATAGTCCACGTCGGTAGAAGTGCGGTGATAAAGTCACAGTTGAGTTGTTAAAAAATTAACACGTCCATGTATAGGAAAGAATCATTGTTATAGCGAAGTATCATTGGGAGTACTGTTTCGCGCCACTATTTGGAC
>JAPMUY010009459.1:75000-117578 GCA_026901105.3 Galaxias olidus
AGCCCATCTACGACCTGCCCAGTGTGCTGCCACAGGACCAATCCTACGTCCAGGACCTTATTCAGGATGCACTCACTGATGAGGTTTGTCTGACTAAACTTATCTATACTTATTATTTTTATATTTTACACCACCTTGCAGTACACCTTTTTACACAACACTTAGATTCAATACAGTGGTTTGCAGCTATAGCTGTGGGAAATCGTAGTGACAGTGATTAATGTACACCCCAATGTGACATAGTGATTACAGAACAGCACCCCAATGTGACATAGTGATTACAGACCAGTACCCCAATGTGACATAGTGATTACAGAACAGCACCCCAATGTGACATAGTGATTACAGAACAGCACCCCAATGTGACATAATGATTACAGAACAGCACCCCAATGTGACATAGTGATTACAGAACAGCACCCCAATGTGACATAGTGATTACAGAACAGCACCCCAATGTGACATAGTGATTACAGAACAGCACCCCAATGTGACATAATGATTACAGAACAGCACCCCAATGTGACATAGTGATTACAGAACAGCACCCCAATGTGACATAGTGATTACAGAACAGCACCCCAATGTGACATAGTGATTACAGAACAGCACCCCAATGTGACATAGTGATTACAGAACAGTACCCCAATGTGACATAGTGATTACAGACCAGTACCCCAATGTGACATAGTGATTACAGACCAGTACCCCAATGTGACATAGTGATTACAGAACAGCACCCCAATGTGACAGTGATTACAGAACAGCACCCCAATGTGACATAGTGATTACAGAACAGTACCCCAATGTGACATAGTGATTACAGACCAGTACCCCAATGTGACATAGTGATTACAGAACAGCACCCCAATGTGACAGTGATTAATGTATAGATGAACAGGAGAGCAGGCTGGTCCTGGTGAAGGAATATCAACAAAAACAAAAACAAAACTTGAGGCAATTTGTGATACTTACTTTCACATAAATTTGACTTTAAATAACAATGTAATACATGAGGAAATCGTATTTTTATCCAGACAAAAAAAAAAAAGTTTTTTCAAATAAATGTAAATGTTGTTTTGAGGTATGGACCGGCCTGCGTTTCCTGGCGGGGAAGTGGCTCTGGGTGAACGGGAAAACGCTGAGAATGGGATACCAGGTAATGTAATCACATTCATGATGCAAATCACACAAAATAAAACAATATACTTGTTACACAATATATAAAAAATCATGAAAGAGAATGTGATCACCCTGATGTATTGTGTTTTTAATGTTTTCAGCCTCTGCCTACAAGCCCGGTCCAAGGGCATTACTGCGGCACGCTGCCCAAGAACGGAGCTCAACTCTGGGGCATCCAGGACTGCAGGGAGAAGATGAACTTCCTTTGTTACAAGAATGTCTAGAGATAATGGGCTCACAACAAAGTGATAATGCTGGAATGGGTGTGATGGTCTCTGTAATGAAATTCCTGATTTACCTTTTTCAAGTAAATACCTTAAATTATAAATATCTTCCAGTTACATTTATGAGACAGGACAGAACGAGTCTTTATGATTTATTTATTTAGGTATTTATTATTTCCTGTAATATTCTGTAATAGGTTACTTTTAACCCTTTTTACTCTCTGTATGTAGCATACAAATATGCATATATGTGACATGTACTTTTACAAACTATATAGATTTTTGTGAACGTAATATATGCTAAATATTCAACTATTTGACAATAAAAATGCATGGTCTTAAATTCTTTTGATTCTGTTGTGCCAGTGTATGCTCGGGGTCTGGAGTTGATGCTACTCTGTGGGGAGCATATCTCAGTAAACAGAACAGAGATTAAATAGTTTAGATTTATTCTAATGAACAGAAGCACAAAACACCATTTTTGAAGTCTAAAATGTTTTTATAAATAAGATCAATAAAATGAACTGTTTTATCATTAGGTAGAATTTGATTAAATAAATGGATTAAGATAATATTTTAGGCAATCAAGTTATATAATCACGAATGTACAATGGGAATTAAGCAGAACAAACAAAACAATATGAAATAAAACATACATTTTAATGAAGTTTTACTAAAAGTTTGGTATCATGGAAACTGCCCTTCTCTCAAACTGTTCTGGTTAAACTGAACAGTTTAGTATTTAGGCCCAAAGTCTGGTGTGGCACCCCTGAGCTTACATATGATAACATATTAGTTTTACAAATCAGGAATGTAACAGTCAGAGTACCCCATATTTAGTCTGTGTCTTCCTTATAGTGTACATAACTTACTAAATGATACATTATCTTCCTCACTGATTTACACAGCGTGCTTTGAATGTTGCTTTATTTGTTTAAGAGGCAGAGCGCAGATTTGCCTTTGCTTACTATGCATGACAAAGCACTTACATTATGTGTTGGTCCACTTTGTTCATGAAACTAACTATTCCCTTATTGTTACCCATTCCACTCGGAATGTAATGATCTCATCCATCCTGTTACACGTTGACATCCAACAGTTAGAAGCATGTAACCATGACGACAGTGTTTTAGGTTGCCCAAAAAAGGCGACACCAATGTTTACTAGACTTTTGTCAAGGACAACTAAGAGAGCCCACTTTTAGTTTAGGATAGCCGTTGGCCAGTAGGATTTGTTCAAATAGTTGAATATGTATGGTCAACATTCTGAATGGAAGACGAGAAGAACAACAGTCTTTGGTATTTGGAGTCCTCCTTTTTTCTTCAGTAAAAATTTACCGTGGCATATTCTACCTCTGTTAGAGACAGGCTGTGTACTGCAGCACAGTCAGGACCAGCATGACCTGTGACCTTATATTCTACCTCTGTTAGAGACAGGCTGTGTACTGCAGCACAGTCAGGACCAGCATGACCTGTGACCTTATATTCTACCTCTGTTAGAGACAGGCTGTGTACTGCAGCACAGTCAGGACCAGCATGACCTGTGCCCTTATATTCTACCTCTGTTAGAGACAGGCTGTGTACTGCAGCACAGTCAGGACCAGCATGACCTGTGACCTTATATTCTACCTCTGTTAGAGACAGGCTGTGTACTGCAGCACAATCAGGACCAGCGTGACCTGTGACCTTGGGACCAGCGTGACCTGTGACCTTGGGACCAGCGTGACATGCCTGTTGGGTTCACGGTGCATTGTTTCATTGCAGAAGTCATTTGGCTGAGATGCAAACAGACATTTCCCTAAATGAATGCAAAACAAGACAGATTGAATGGGATGGATGGATGGATGGACGGATGGATGGTCAGTCTATCCCTGTTCAGTTTTGCTGTTTGGCCAAACAGGGGAGCTATGATCTGATTGGTTTAATGTTGAGGGGACAAGCGTTGGAATCTGATTGGTTTAATGTTGAGGGGACGAGCGTTGGAATCTGATTGGTTTAATGTTGAGGGGACGAGCGTTGGAATCGGATTGGTTTCTAGGCATCCTTAAGCGAGAGTCTCCAGGTTCCCGCCGTGCATGAAGATGAACATCCGCTGAGCTTCACAACAACAACAACAACAACAACAACAACAACAACAACAACAACAACAACAACAACAACCTCCCGTCCATATTAATATACAAACTACACAGTAATACCGCCACTGTCTGTGTCCTCCAAGCCGACTGAGCATCATGTCGATGAAGAGCAGTTCCACCCTCCTCTTCCTCGTCTGCTTCCAGTTTGCTTGGTGTATGGACGCCTATCTTCGTTGGTACCAGGTGGAGTCTCCCTTGCTGACCAGGGGGGAAGCCTACAGTACTGCCTGGCAAACTACACTGACCTGCTGAACATCCGAACGCAGGAGGAGACGGAGCTGGTTGATGCTCTGCCTGTGAGTCGGCAGGCTCATTACTGGATGGGTCTGAACCACTCTGCAGCAGGATGGAAGTGGACCGGAGGAGAGACCCTGGACACAACCACTTCTCTCTTACAGCCAGTTACAGGCTTCCTCAGTACAGCCAAATTAAACTGTGCAGGACTGACTGTTAAAAACGTGTTTGATGCTTTAGACTGCTCTACGAGATTACCCTTCCTCTGCTCTCAGGAGTGGGACATGGTGCTGGTGAAGGAGAACAAGACGTGGGAGGAGGCTCTGGAGCACTGCAGGGTCCTGGGGACTGAGCTGTTCTCTGTGGTGACCCAATACTCCCCCCCTAACCAGCTCTACCCCAACTCCTACGGCCCGTCCTACTCTGACTACCCCGACCACCAGCCCATCTACGACCTGCCCAGTGTGCTGCCACAGGACCAAACCTACGTCCAGGACCTTATTCAGGATGCACTCACTGATGAGGTTTGACTTTTTAAAGCTATTCTTTCTATTTATTACATTGCAGTTCACATGTTTACACAACACTTGGATTGCATGCAATGGTTTAAAGATACAAAACAAATAATGTCAAATGAATTGCCTTTATCTATCATTTGGAATTTTGTATGAAACAATACAAAAATAATAACAGTGTTATATATCTGCATAAATCAAAAACATGGAGGCATTTTGTGACATTTACCTTCATATAAACGTACTTCAACGCACATGTGGGCAATGATGGAGACACTTGGAGGGGTGTGATTGGGAGGAACAGCCTCCCTGATCTGAACCCGAGTGGTGGCTTGTTATTGGACTTCTGTGCTAGTCATGGAATGGTCATAACAAACACCATGTTCGAACATAGGGATGCTCATAAGTGTACATGAAACCAGAGCACCCTAGGCAGAAGGTCGATGATCGATTTTGTTATCGTATCATCGGACCTGAGGCCATATGTCTTGGACACCCGGGTGAAGAGGGGGGCAGAGCTATCAACTGATCACCATCTGGTGGTGAGTTGGGTCAGGTGGCGGGGGAAGCCTCTGGACAGACCTGGTAAGCCCAAACGTGTAGTGCGGGTGAACTGGGAAAGTCTGGAGGAGTTCCCGGTCCGGGAGGCCTTCAACTCTCAGCCGTGGCAGAGGCAAAGCAGCGGGTGTGGGAGAAGTTTGGAGAAGACATGGAGAAGGACTTTCGGTCGGCACCAAAGTGCTTCTGGAAAACTGTTCGCCACCTCAGGAGGGGGAAGCGGGGAACCATCCAAGCTGTGTACAGTAAGGATGGGACACTGTTGACCTCAACTGACAAGGTGATTGGGAGGTGGAAGGAACACTTTGAGGAACTCCTGAACCCGACAAACCCACCCTCTATAGTAGAGGCAGAGCTGGAGGATGATGGGGGATCAACGTCAATCTCCCTGGTGGAGGTCACTGAGGTAGTCAAACAACTCCACAGTGGCAAAGCCACAGGGGTTGATGAGATCCGGCCAGAAATGCTGAAGGCTCTGGGTGTTGAGGGACTGTCATGGATGACACGTCTTATCAACATTGCGTGGAAGTCGGAGACAGTACCTAAGGAGTGGCAGACCGGGGTGGTGGTTCCCCTGTTCAAAAAGGGGGACCGGAGAGTGTGTGCCAACTACAGAGGCATCACATTACTCAGCCTCCCCGGGAAAGTATACTCTAGGGTGCTGGAAAGGAGGGTTCGACCGATAGTCGAACCTCGGATTGAGGAGGAACAATGCGGTTTCCGGCCTGGTCGTGGAACAACGGACCAGCTTTTTACCCTCGCGAGGGTCTTTGAGGGGGCCTGGGAGTATGTCTATCCGGTCTACACGTGTTTGTGGATTTGGAGAAGGCGTATGATCGGGTTCCCCGGGAGATACTGTGGGAGGTGCTGCGAGAGTATGGGGTGAGGGGGTCTCTACTCAGGGCCATCCAATCTCTGTACTCCCAAAGCGAGAGCTGTGTCCGGGTCTCGGCAGTAAGTCGGACTCGTTTCCGGTGAGGGTTGGCCTCCTCCAAGGCTGCGCTTTGTCACCTATCCTGTTTGTGATATTCATGGACAGGATCTCACGGCGTAGCCGCGGGGGAGGGGGGCTGCGGGTTGGTGGGCAGAGGATTGCATCACTGCTTTTTGCAGATGATGTGGTCCTGATGGCATCATCAGTCTGCGACCTGCAGCACTCATTGGATCGGTTCGCAGCCGAGTGTGAAGCGGCTGGGATGAGGATCAGCACCTCCAAATCTGAGGCCATGGTTCTCAGCAGGAAACCGATGGATTGTCTACTCCAAGTAGGGAATGAGTCTTTACCCCAAGTGAAGGAGTTCAAGTATCTCGGGGTCTTGTTCTCGAGTGAGGGAAAAATGGAACGAGAGATGGGCCGGAGAATTGGAGCAGCGGGTGCGGTGTTGCAGTCGCTTTATCGCACCGTTGTGACAAAGAGAGAGCTGAGCCAGAAGGCAAAGCTCTCAATCTACCGGTCTATCTTCGTTCCTACTCTCACCTATGGTCATGAAGGGTGGGTCATGACCGAAAGAACGAGATTGCGGATACAAGCGGCGGAAATGAGTTTCCTCCGGAGGGTGGCTGGCATATCCCTTAGGGATAGGGTGAGAAGTTCAGTTATCCGTGAGGGACTCGGAGTAGAGCCACTGCTTCTTTGCGTAGAAAGGAGCCAGTTGAGGTGGTTCGGGCATCTAGCAAGAATGCCACCTGGCCGCCTCCCTAGGGGGGTGTTCCAGGCACGTCAAGCTGGGCGGAGGCTGCGGGGCAGACCTAGGACCAGGTGGAGGGATTATATCTCCACACTGGCCTGGGAACGCCTTGGAATCCCCAGTCAGAGCTGGTTACTGTGGCCCGGGAAAGGGAAGTTTGGGACGCCCTGCTGGAACTGCTACCTCCGCGACCCGACCCCGGATAAGCGGATGAAGATGATGATGATGATACCTTCATATAAATTGATATGATGTTGTGATGAAATCAGATTTATATCCAGATAACATTTTATTGAGACGGAACAGCTGTTGTTGGAGAAATGTTTCCTTATCTTGAATGGTTTCAGTCAATCCATAGAACAAAGACAAAACTAGGATCTGAGTCATACAGAGAACAGTCCTTTATAACTAGGATCTGAGTCATACATAGAACAGTCCTTTATAACTAGGATATGAGTCATACATAGAACAGTCCTTTATAACTAGAATATGAGTCATACATAGAACAGTCCTTTATAACTAGAATATGAGTCATACATAGAACAGTCCTTTATAACTAGGATATGAGTCATACACATAACAGTCCTTTATAACTAGAATATGAGTCATACATAGAACAGTCCTTTATAACTAGAATATGAGTCATACATAGAACAGTCCTTTACAACTAGAATATGAGTGATACATCTAGCAGTCCTTTATAATCTCCTTCCAATCAGTAAGTTAGAACATTAAGAGATGAGTTCTCGCAGTCTGACCAAGAATATCTTTATCAATTCTGTCAGTTCTGCTAAGAACTATGAGTGCTTAATAACTCATCACTCAATAAGTTATTATATGTACACGATATTTACTCATTAACTTAGTTACATTTTTAACAAGAACTATATTTCTTACTCCAACACATCACTAAAAGTACTAGGACACTGTGAAACGCTTCATTAAATAAATGTAAACGTTGATGTGTTTTGAGGTGTGGACCGGCATGCATTTCCTGGCGGGGAAGTGGCTCTGGGTGAACAGGGACAAGCTGGAGACGGGCTACAAGGTAATAATTAACACATTCATTAAACAAATAACACAAAGAAATACAACGATATAAAGTCTGATATGTAAGATATTGCATATTATATAACTACAACTATAACACATTACCAATCTATCAACTATCATGAAATAGTGTGATCACCCTGGTGGTGTCACGTTTCCACTGTCTTAAGGACCTGCCTGGATGCCCGGCCCAGGGGCGTTACTGCGGCACGCTGCCCAAGAAGAGAGATCATCTCTGGGCCATCCAGGACTGCAGGGAGAAGAGGAACTTCCTCTGCTACAAGAATTCCTAGAGATAATGGGATCGCAACAAAGTGATAATGCTGGGATAGCTGTGAAGAGGGATATAAAAGCCATTTCTATTCTGCGCTGTAGTATCTATTCTATTTCTAATTTGTTCTATAGTATCTATTCTATTTCTATTATGTGCTATAGTTTCTATCGTCATTGAATAATCAGGAAATAGAAAACTGCACGAAAATCTTAATCTAAATTATATACCATTCTCTTATAACTTTTGTTTAGCTAGAATCCTTTATTTTTAGTATGCAATTATTAATACATTTAACGTTAAAATATGTTTAAATTAGATGATATATTATGTTTAGACTGGTAGCTATGGTTTGTTTGTGTGTTTCTGTATCTTATTTAGAAAATGTACACATTAATGCTTTAAAGTAGCTTCCAACAAAATACCAAAGCTCTTCTCCAGCTTTTTTTTAACCTCTTACTTGTGACCCTTTCTTCTTGTTTTGAAGTTGAATACTCAGTAAATGAAAATGGTGGTGGTGATAGACACAGAGCGTCCTCTGATTGTATTCACATAAAACTCATTTTATTATAATAAACTGTAAATCAGCAAAAAAACTATTTTTTTTAACTGTTTGCGTCTTCGATATAAACCTGTTCATTTCATGATGAAGTTGCAGGAGGAGTTTGGAGTACTGCAGAACAGTGCTGGAATTGCATCAAGTTTAGTCAATTGCATTTTTGATGATATTATGATTATGATATTATGATATGAATAAAGTTATATCTTATCCTGGATGTTCATCCAGACGTTTTTGAGGCAGAGGAAGTTCCTTTTCCAAATGCGGTTGCTGACGCCCCAGAGTGGAGCTTGGTCCTGTGACACTGCCCTGCCCCAGGGTGGAGCTTGGTCCTGTGACACTGACCTGACACCCCAGAGTGGAGCTTGGTCCTGTGACACTGCCCTGCCCCAGGGTGGAGCTTGGTCCTGTGGCACTGACCTGACGCCCCAGAGTGGAGCTTGGTCCTGTGACACTGCCACTGTGACGTCTTTGGCCCTGGCTTTTAGACAGCTCCTTCTAGCCAGTAGAAACACAACACACCAACATTTTAACAAAACAACCATTATAAACAACAACAACACAACGATTATATAATATACTGTACATACAACACAACCATTATATAATATACTGTACATACAACAACACAACCACTATAATGTATTACTCCCTGCTACCACTAGGGGACAGTAAAGCCATAGCCAAGGACAGGTATGGTTGATAAAATAGATGGTCTGTTATACAGTTAAAAAGTATCTAAGAGTCTGGGAGCTAACCCAGAGTTTTTAGTCATAAAAACACCTCAGTGGTTTAAACAAGAAATACATTTCTGTGCCTTTAAATTGTCATTTTTGTTTTCCTTTGAGGGCTTACAAGACCTGGTAGAGCGAGACCTGGTGTGTGTGTGTCTGTGTTGTTGGCAGGCATCCGGTCAAAGATTAGAAGTTGAAGATTTTTTTCTCATAAATGTTGGCTCAATGATCATAGTAATCCAAATTAACGTGAAACATGACAATAGTAAGTAATAGTAGTTTATTGTTATACAACCCAACAGATTACAGTTACAGAATGTGACAGTGAGTGTTTGATAGGAGGTGAGGATGGGTAGATGACTATCAAAACAAAGCGCTTTATCATTGTACTCCCCAAATCTAAAATGTGATGGAGAATAATCAAAACAAATGTAATTAAAGCATTTTCATTTAGATTTTATGAATGTATTGTATGAAGAACTGAAAGGCTTAAAAGTAGATAGACGGTAGATTAGATGAGGACGGTATAACGTGGACATCGTCATGGTTTCCGTGTAGTTTTAAAGTGACCAGATTATTTAAACACATCAACTGAAAATTATTAATATCAGCTAGAGCGAAGTAGAAGTTCCTTTTATGTCTCATTCTTAACATTGGTTTAATCCTTCTTCATGCAGAGGAAGTTCCTCTTCTCCCTGCAGTCCTGGATGCCCCAGAGTTGAGCTCTGTTCTTGGGCAGCGTGCCGCAGTAATGCTCCTGGTCCGGGCATCCGGGCAGGTCCTGAAGCATGTAAAAGCAATAAACTCACTTTTATAAATATTTGATATATAGCTGATCTTTAATAGTTTTTGTTAATAATATAAGGTTTATTGTGATCATCAGGTTTCATTTTGGGGGGATTATTTTGTGTTATCTTTTTCATTTGTGTTTCTGTTTCATGAACGTTAATATGGGGAACCGTCCTACCTGGTAGCCCGTCCCCAGCATATCCCCGTTCACCCAGAGCCACTCCCCCGCCAGGAAACGCAGGCTGGTCCACACCTCAAAACACATCAACATTTACATTTATTTAAATAGTATTTTCCTTTTTTTTTTCTCTTTGCACTACCCCCTACAACCACCGAGAGGCGGTAAAACCACAGGTATAGATTTAACAGGTGCACATTACAAACAGATTATTATAACAGATCAGGAGGTTATGACTGCTTAACAGGTAGACAGTATGCAGCAATCAAGGAACCTAGAAATACATTGACAGATGTTTCTAGTCGTAAAAACATTAATTTTAAACAAAAAAGTAGAATTCTACAGTAGAATAGAACGTAATTGTTTTCAGTGATTCTGGTATTTATTGTCCACTACACAAGGATATATAATAATCAATCTCAATAAATATTATGTAAAGCCAGTTCCACATCAAGCCCTTTAGAAAGTCAAACCTCTTCAGTGAGTGCATCCTGAATAAGGTCCTGGACGTAGGTTTGGTCCTGTGGCAGCACACTGGGCAGGTCGTAGATGGGCTGGTGGTCGGGGTAGTCAGAGTAGGACGGGCCGTAGGAGTTGGGGTAGAGCTGGTTAGGGGGGGAGTATTGGGTCACCACAGAGAACAGCTCAGTCCCCAGGACCCTGCAGTGCTCCAGAGCCTCCTCCCACGTCTTGTTCTCCTTCACCAGCACCAGCCTTCTCTCCTGGCAGAAAAACCAGTACGTGTCTCTGCAATTATTATTATGCCACTTTCCATCTTTCCTCAGAGTTACACAGTTCTCACCTACACCAACACCAGGTTCACCTAAGTCCCAGTTCACATAGGTAGCATTGTCCCCCTCAGGCCATTTCCACACAAAAGGGTCTATTTGGGCTGCCTCCAGACCAATCCAACAAGTATCACATAGAGGAAACTGCATTGCATCATTGGCGCTCCTGATGCTTGCTAGAACAGCTGTTTTGTTCCCGCAATATAACCTGGCGTCCTCTTTCGTTAATTTAATCTGAACCAGGTAAGGGAGTCCCTCAATGGCGTCCACAGGCAGAGTAGCCTGGATGAGGAAGAGAAGTGTGAAGATGTTCTTCATGATGACCTGGCTTCAGTCAGAAAGAAGGGGATACAGCACGCGTGGTAGTTGCCTAATTTATTTAAAAGATTCTACATGAATATTGTTTTGTTTGAAGAGTTCACGATGGATAAGGTTTGCTGCTCTGGCTGTGTTTCGAGCAGTAGTGTTCACGTGAAATAAAAGAAAACAGTTGTCCGATCTTTTCTTATCAACCTGACTGCTTATTTCCCGCCCAGCCACATCTCTCTTCACGTCTATGCATTTCTTTGTTTCTATGGCTCATCTCAGTTCACTTTCTCTTTTAGTGCTTTAAGTAAATCTCCTCTCATAATTTGTCACGAATTCAGCAGACATGCATCACAGACGTTGGGTCAAGGTCACACAGGTCAACAGGACAACAAACCGTGGCCGAATTCCATTCCAGAAAGAAGCTGCCTTCCATAAACTCTTAATGTCCATAAATATTGGCTTGGTGTGTAAGTTTCAAACCAACTCAGTAAAGTTCTACAGGTTCTTTCTGTAAATAATATGATTGTTGGATTTCTCTGACCAGTCAGATTGTGCCCACTGTCAGAGTGTCAAAGTAATTTCAAAACAAGCCTCTGCAACCATATTAGGAAGCCTAATGAGAGGTGCATTCAAAACAATATACAAACCAGCTCTATTGGCTAAGAACACAGTAAGCATTGACCTCAAAAAGTCTAAGTCTTTCCAGTCGATAGCAGGTCTATATACTATCTCCAATACATAGAGCATGTCCACCTACAGTATCTGTAGTGAAAAATAAAATAGAAACAAATATGTGTTTGTTTCTAACACTAACAGACCAGAGTGACCTTTAAAGATGTAAATACAGTTTGAATGCGTATGAGGTCATGGTGCATGGCCTGTTGCCAGGTAACCACAGGTGTCACATCCTTGCCTTGTTGACTAGGAGGCAGGGTGACCAGCGTGTCAGCTGAGGTGATTAGCCGGTTAGTTGTCTGGGCGACAGACATACTACCAGTAAGATCCCAGGTGCCGCTGTCAGTGCTACTCTTAGACATACTACCAGTAAGATCCCAGGTGCTGTGCTGTCAGTGCTTCTCTTAAGGAATCCTATAACACTCCTGCACTGTGTGGTTAGCCTGGTGAGACAGCCAACAGTTCCAACCAGAAATATGTATCTGAGTCTTCCCTCTCTTCAAATGATTGTGGGAAGTCGGATAATTAAAGGCTCTATCGTTTCAGACTTCCAGGCATTTTGAGTTTAGGTGCCACAACCAGGGCCTAAAGTGCTTATCTGGCAGCAATTTACCATAAACCATGGAAAATAAACAATGGTTAATACCCTGCCCATCGGATCGGAAGGAGAGATGCCCCACATCAGTTTGGTCAAGGAGAGAGTTCCTGAAGGAAGGTTTGCAGGACAACTACACACAGGGAAGCTGAGGGAAGCTTGTGTTTGGAAAATTCTAGCAGATGTAGGTCAACAAACCACAAAAGGAAATGGCGTTGTAATGCAAGGACTCGCACCAGACCAAAGAAGCAGTGGTGGTGTCTTAAAAAGGAAAGACCCCCAATAAAGAACATCACTCCAGTGACAAACCAAAGTGGAGAGTCCCATTGATCAAGCTGTTACAAACCAACAGGAGCAGAGTAGTAATCAAGCTGTTACAAACCAACAGGAGCAGAGTAGTAATCAAGCTGTTACAAACCAGTAGGATCAGAGTGGTAATCAAGCTGTTACAAACCAGTAGGAGCAGAGTAGTAATCAAGCTGTTACAAACCAGTAGGATCAGAGTGGTAATCAAGCTGTTACAAACCAGTAGGAGCAGAGTAGTAATCAAGCTGTTACAAACCAGTAGGATCAGAGTGGTAATCAAGCTGTTACAAACCAGTAGGAGCAGAGTAGTAATCAAGCTGTTACAAACCAGCAGGATCAGAGTGGTAATCAAGCTGTTACAAACCAACAGGAGCAGAGTAGTAATCAAGCTGTTACAAACCAACAGGAGCAGAGTAGTAATCAAGCTGTTACAAACCAGTAGGCGTTATATAGGGAAAGATAGCTAACAAGGGTTGTTCACCTTCTGGGGCCAGAATTAGAGTGCCAGCAGGAATAGAATAGGGAAAGATAGAGTAGAAATAGAAAGCTATGTGGCCTATTAAAATCCAGCAGCCAGATAAATAAATGAATTAAATAAAAACATTTTTAAAATTAAATAATAATAATAAAAAAATTAAAGAATAGTAATAAGACACTTTATTTTTGGTGAGCTATTCTGCAGATTGGGCTTTTATTTCATGAAACCTCTAAGAAAGAATGTGCCCACTTGAACACCAGAATGACTCTCAACCCAAATCCCATCTAAATATCGTTTTTGAAAGTGCTTATTTTGCCATAATGGATATTCTAATACCATGTTGTGTCTATTTTTAAGGTATTAACAGGCTGTTATCTTCAGTCTGATCAGAACAACTGGATAATCTCTTTAACTGCTTTTATAACAAAAAAAAATCCTTCCGATGTCAATGTTTTTAATTTTCCTGGTTATGAATGTTTCCTTTTAAATGTGGGCTCCATTTGCTTAACTTGTAGCTCTCTAAATGTCGTCTCGAGTGTCTCCACCTCGGCTCATCCTCTGTGTTGCATGGCTGCTTACATTTGACTGACTGCCAGGAGAGATTTCCTTAAAGCTGGGGGAGAATGGAGGTAACACAGAGTGAAAAAGTGATGGGTTCAATATAAACGAGAGAGGAAGGGAGAGAGAGAGAGAGAGAGAGAGAGAGAGAGAGAGAGAGAGAGAGAGAGAGAGAGAGAGAGAGAGAGAGAGAATTGGGGACAGAGGAGAGGAGTGGTTAAGGAGATAAGACAGTAAGACTCCTCTTCCTTTTTAAAGGGACTGCTGCTACATCAACAACAACAACGTTGACAGCTGACCCTCCAACCAAACCATACCTTCAGAAACAGAACACCGACTGCTACACTGATCCTGAGCCTTGATTAGAGGACTGACAGATTGCATTTGAATTTTCATGTTCCGTCCCAAAGAGTGCGTGGTGACTTGAAAATGCAAATGCAATAGACTCCTAGCGCTGATTCACGTATTGCATTTGAATATTGTCCACTGCACAGTGTAGTACTGAAGATGAAGTCTTTGAAAATGCAATGGCAAATGCGATTTCCTTTTCATTTTCAGATTGTTTGACAACTGCATTTTAATTTTAATTGTGACATGAATAATGCTTGCACAAATGGAAAATGAGGATACATTTTTTATATTGCATTTAATTTTCAAGTTTGAATTAACATTTGAATATTGTCCGCAGTATGGCGGGGTAGGACTTTGAAAATGTAATGTCAAACAGCTTTTGCATTTGAATTTTAATATTGACACAGAATGCCCATTGAAGCATTTGAAAATGCAAATGCAAATGGGATTATTGCATTTTCATTGACATTTTGTCTCAAATAACACATACAAATGTGGAAAGTAATAATGCTATTGTTGACTTGCATTTGCATTTTCGAGTTTACATTTTCATTTGAATAAAGTCCCTTATGGGCTTCCATACGACACGATGAAGTCAGATTTAAATCCAAATGTCATTTGAATAAGAAAACAACCAAAAAGTACTTGCTCCATTAAATAAATTTAAATGTTGATGTGTTTTGAGGTGTGGACTGGCCTGCGTTTCCTGGCGGGGAAGTGGCTCTGGGTGAACAGGGATCAGCTGGGGACAGGCTACCAGGTAATGATGATCACATTCCTTACACAAATAACACAAAGAAATATAACAAATATAAAGTCTGAACATAGCCCTGAACTGAATATTATATAATAAAAACAGATGAATAATATATCAACTATCATAAAAGTTAGTGTGATCACCCTGGTGTGTTACGTTTCCACTGTCTTAAGGGCCTGCCTGGATGCACGGCCCAGGGGCATTACTGCGGCATGCTGCCCATCAGGAAGAGAGATCATCTCTGGGCCATCCAGGACTGCAGGGAGAAGAGGAACTTCCTCTGCTACAAGAATACCTAGAGATAATGGGCTCACAACAAAGTGATAATTTTTTTTTTTTTTTTTTTTTTTTTCTGCCGAGGGAGCTGAGTGTCGTGATCATCCCAGCCACGTATATTCCACCCGACGCCAGTGTGAACACGGCGCTCTCTCTCCTGCTCAAAACCGTAAATGAACAACAGCGGGCTCATCCCAACGGTGTCCACATCATTGCAGGGGACTTTAATAAGGCCAATCTAAAGACTGTACTCCCAAAGTTCTACCAGCATGTCAAGTGTGCTACAAGGGGGGAGAACACCCTGGACCATGTTTACACTAACATCAAGCATGCATACAGGGCTGTACCCCTCCCCCACCTTGGACAATCAGACCATCTTTCCCTCCTGCTCCCCCAGCCTACACCCCCTCAAACGTAGGGCCAAGCCCACTTCAAAAACCATCACAGCCTGGCCTGAAGATGCACTCGACAAACTCAAAGACTGTTTTCAACAGACAGACTGGGACATATTTGAACAACAGGACCTGGGGACACTCACAGGAACGGTACTAGACTATATTAAGTTTTGTATCGGGAATGTGACCATGGACAAAACCATCAGGGTTTTCCCCAACCAGAAACCCTGGATGACCCACCAGGTCCGTGCACTCCTCAGGGCCCGTGATGCTGCCTTCAGGTCAGGAGACAGAGCACTCTACAGTGCTGCTCGAGCTGACCTGAGGAGAGGTACAAAAACAGCTAAGGCAGACCACAGGAGGCACATAGAGTCCCATCTGTCCAGCAGAAACATTCGAGAGGTGTGGCAGGGCATCCAGGACATCACCAACTTCAGAGGAGGCGAGGCGTCAACGGGGGCTCAAAGTGCTGCTCTGGCAGAGGAGCTAAACGGCTTCTTTGCCCGCTTTGAAACATCTCAGCAGCACGCATCTGCTCCAGCCACTCCCCCTCCCCCACCCTGCTCCCACAATACCCCTCCCACTACCCCTCCCCCACCCTGCCCCCGCATCACCACATCCACCTCCCCTCCCCCGCCCCGCACCACCCCACTCACTGTTCAGGAGCACGACGTCAGGCGGGTGCTCCAGACAGTCAACACAAAGAAGGCTACCGGCCCAGACGGGGTTCCAGGTAGGGTGCTCAGAGCATGCGCTCACCAGCTCGCCCCCACCTTTACCAGGATCTTCAACCTCTCTCTGGCCCAGGCAATCATCCCACCCTGCCTCAAATCATCCACAATAATCCCGGTGCCGAAGAAGTCTCCCATCACCAGCCTGAATGATTACCGACCAGTGGCACTCACCCCGGTGATTATGAAGTGCTTTGAGAGACTCGTTCTGCAGCACATCAAGGACCATCTCCCCCCAGACTTTGACTCCCACCAGTTTGCATACCGTGCTAACAGATCCACCGAGGACGCCGTAGCCATAGCTCTTCACTCTGCGCTGGAACACCTGGAGCAGCAGCAGAGATACGTCCGGATGCTCTTTGTGGATTACAGTTCAGCCTTCAATACAATAATACCGGACAGGTTATGCTACAAACTGGACACCATTGGCCTCCCCCTCTCACATGTGCCTGGATAAAGGACTTCCTAACGTCCCGACCCCAGACTGTGAGACTTGGCCCCCACCTCTCCTCAACCCGCACGCTGAGCATCGGCTCCCCACAGGGGTGCGTGCTGAGCCCCCTCCTGTACTGCCTCTACACCCAAGACTGCAGGCCGGCCCACAATGACAACCTCTTCGTCAAGTTTGCGGACGATACCACGGTGGTCGGTCTCATCTCCAGGGCTGATGAGGCGGCCTACAGAGAGGAGGTCCTGAAGCTGGTTGCTTGGTGCTCTGAGAACAATCTTGTTCTAAACACCAAGAAAACCAAGGAGATCATCATTGACTTCAGGAGGCACCGCACGGACCCAGCCCCCTCTACATCAACGGCGAGAGTGTGGAGCGTGTTCGCACCATCAAGTTTCTGGGCGTGACTATCTCGGCCACCATCTCCTGGACAGAGAACGTCACCGCCATCATCAAGAAGGCTCAGCAGCGGCTACACTTCCTGAGAATCCTCAGGAAGCACAAGCTGAATTCCACCTTACTGCTGACCTTCTACCGTTCATCAATCGAGAGCCTGCTGACATACTGCATCACAGTGTGGTATGGCAGCTGCTCTGTAGCAGACAAGGGGAGGATACAGAGAGTCATAAAGACAGCACAAAAGACCATCGGCTGCTCTCTCCCTTCCCTAACGGACATCTACACCTCTCGCTGCCTCTGCAGAGCCAAAAATATCCAAAAGGACAGCTCTCACCCTAGCTCTGGTCTGTTTGCCCTGCTGCCCTCCGGGAGGCGCTACAGGTGCCTCAAGACCAGAACAAACAGATTTAAAAACAGCTTCTTCCCCCAGGCAATAACCCTGCTGAACTCAAATTTGTAACCCCTGTGCAATAGTCATATAGGTATATTTATTTAATTCCGTGCAATACCTGTTAATTCCGTGCAATACCTGTATAGACGTATTTTTCAGCTGTGAATTTCATACATAGATTTAGATATTTTCTTACTGCAATGTACATAGACATGTGGATATATTTCTATCGGGACTACGTACCCATCTTATCTTATCTTATTTTATACTTTTATTTATTTTATTTTATCTTATCTTATTCCTGTTTTAATCTGTACTGCACTGTTTGGTGGTTGCTTAATCTCATTGTACCTGTGTATAATGACAATAAAAGGCATTCTATTCTATTCTATTCTAATGCTGGGATAAATGTGAAGAGGGATATAAAAGCCATTTCTATTCTGTACCACAGTATCTATTCCTCAAGACGAATAAAATCAACATTTAGGACGATATGTAACAGCCATTTCTGTTATGCTCTATATTACATTAATGATCATCAATCAATGTGTTCAGTCTTTCTATCCTCTCATTAACCTCTCCTCCGTGTAAATATCATTTCTACTGGAAAAGCACACATGGCCGATTTCCATTCAAGAAGGGAGCTTTCTTCCATGTACCATTCATCCTTTCCTTTCCAGGTTCAGAGCATTCTTGCTCGCTGGAAAGTTTAGATGGCGAGGTAGAGGACATCTCACATCTACATTCTCCCCCTGTTAAGGTATAGAAAGTTATTAATGTCTAGACAGTCCTCTACACACCTCCTGTGGGGTTTGATATATAGGGTACATGGAAGGCAGCTCCTCTCTGGAATGGAACTCGGCCCATGGGTTGTCCATTTGACCTGCATCACCTTGGCCAAGCTTCTGTGATACATGCTGCTTACATTTGATTGACTGGCTGAGAGGATTTACTTCAAGCATGGAAGGAGGAAGAAAAATGAGTTGTCCCAGAGAAAAAAAAGAAATGAAAAGACACATAGAAACAGAAAGAAAAAGAAAGACAGAAGAAAGAGGAGAGGACAGACCCATACTGGCCATTGTGCACCGCAGATACGAAAACAAAACGTTTAGTCAGGTCACTGAATTTAGAAGCAGGCCAGGTCAGTGTTTATAGTAGCTGCCGCGGCGCCATGTTTCCATAACGCGAATTGTCAATCATAACCGTAAAGTCTGTAAAGATACCTGTCAATCTTAACCGTAAAGTCTGTAAAGATACCTGTCAATCATAACCGTAAAGCCTGTGAAGATACCTGTCAATCATAACCGTAAAGTCTGTAAAGAAACCTGTCAATCATAACTGTAAAGCCTGTAAAGAAACCTGTCAATCATAACCGTAAAGTCTGTAAAGAAATCTGTCAATCATAACCGTAAAGTCTGTAAAGAAACCTGTCATTCATAACCGTAAAGTCCGTAAAGAAACCTGTCAATCATAACCGTAAAGCCTGTAAAGATACCTGTCAATCATAACCGTAAAGTCTGTAAAGATACCTGTCAATCTTAACCGTAAAGTCCGTAAAGATGGACAGCGGAAAACATAGGAAGGGTGAGGCAGAGGGAAAGAGAGAAAAGAAGAAAAGCCCTTGCAGAAAATGCCACTAAATTTGGCAAAAGCTAGAAAGTCATGCACCACCAAGTTAGACAGTGCTAAAAATAACCATGCTATATAGAGACTAACGTATAGCTAACATTACTGATGCATCGCTGTCAAGCCCATATGTTAAAGCTGACAAGAAACAATGACGCATCACATCTTGTCACCATCCATCCATCCATCCATCCATCCATTAGCTATACCGCTTATCCTATGCAGGGTCGCGGGGGGGCTGGAGCCTATCCCAGCCGACACAGGGCGAGAGGCGGGGTACACCCTGCCTGGACAGGTCGCCAGTCTATCACAGGGCCGACACATAGGGACAGACAACAACTCACACTCACATTCACACCTACGGACAATTTAGAGTCACCAATTAACCTGCTTGTTTTTGGACTGTGGGAGGAAACCGGAGTACCCGGAGGAAACCCACGCAAACACGGGGAGAACACACAAACTCCACACAGAAAGACCCTTGGGTTAGGTGGGGATTGAACCCAGAACCAGTGGGATTGCTACCCACTGAGCCACTGTGCTGCCTTGTTACCGGTAAGTAATATTATTATTATTATTATTATTATTAGGCCTCTTTTTGGCGCCTTAACTACGCCCGCAGTTTTGACCCAATCATTCCATTCCAGCGCCAACATGTCTTGGGTATTGCAGTTCACTGCGCTTACATACAGCTAAGCGATCGCTTCACATGTTATATTTTTAATTATTATTTTTAATCGGTTTTTGGCCCCATTGAAATTAAAAGGGAAGAGGATTTTGACTGGTATAGAGATTTCACGGGCATATACCACCATCTAGCGTTGATGTTATGTAATTGCAAGTTGTTTTGTTGGGCTATACTGACCCGTCTTGGCTTGTTAACTACAGCCAGGGCTGCCTTTACAATATAGGCGAACTAGGCAGCTGCCTAGAGCGGCACTCCCAAAAGGCGGCCAATCCGCCTCCTTGGAATTTTTCTGCCGCCCGCTCAAGGATGAAAAGTGGTTTGTTGATTTGAATTTAAACAAGCACAGTAGCACTAACACACACAAACCGAATGAAATTCTGATATGGCCAATCATGTTGCTGTGTATTTGTATTTTTGGGGGGTGGGGGGGGGGGGGGGTGGGGTTCTGGTGAGGGTGGTGCATGCCTCTTTCCTGCGTGACCAGCAAAGCGTTGATAGGTCCATTTGTGACGTTTTTGCACTCTCTCTCGATTAAAATTATTAACGGGAGGGTTTAAACAACACTATAGCTAAAAAAAGTTTAAACAGTTAAGAACTAATTCATTTCTCCTGAGACAACAATGAGACATAATTTTCCACTGGTACCTGGCATGACTCCAAATGAAACTCTCATTTTTATTCAGAATTATGTAAAATAGTAAATATATGCAAATTAGCTAATATACAGAAGTCTCCGGCTGCCATTTGTTTCTGTATAACTTTCTGTCTAACTCAAAAGGATTGAATAAATCAATTTAACTCACATAATATATATGTGAGTTGTCCTCTACCTCTCCATCTAAACTTTCAATCAAACAAGTACGCTAAGGAAAGGATGAAGGGTACGTGTTTTGTTTTTGTTTGAAATTGATCTTGACCATGTGTTGTTGTCATGTCTTCATCTTGGCTAATCCTCCGTGATGTACAGCCAGATATATTTGACTGACTAGGTTGAAGATATTTACATAAAGCCCGGAAGGAGGAAAAGGAAGGAGGTGAGAGAGATAGGGGGGGGGGGGGAAGGGGGTAAAAAGGGAGAGCGAGTGAGATCGTTGGTGTGTGGAGAGAGAGATGGGGACAGAGGAGAGGAGTGGTTAAGGAGATAAGACAGTAAGACTCCTCTTCCTTTTTAAAGGGACTGCTGCTACATCAACAACAACAACGGTTGCAACAACAACAACGGCGACAGCTGACCCTCCAACCAAACCATACCTTCAGAAACAGAACACTGACTGCTACACTGATCTACCACCTCTCCACTCAGACCAAAGACTGGTCATCATGTTGATGAAGAGCGCCTTCACCTTCCTCTTCTTCCTCCTCCAGGTTTCACTGTGCGTGGACGTGGCTCTCCAAATAGGAAGGTTCTTCCCGGTGGTCTCTCCACAGCTGACCTGGGACGCGGCCCAAACATTCTGCAAGCAGAACAACACTGACCTGGCTAGCATCATGAGCCCGGAGGAGAGAGACCTCCTGTACCCTATCCTGTACCCAGCAGCGTCTGCTAGCAGTAGCAGTAGTGTTTTAAATCTGGATCTCTTATCTTCCTCTGCTTCCCCTCCGTGCTGCTGGTGGATTGGCCTGCATAAACAGCCTCAAGATTACACCAAAGACCCCAGGGTGTGGGTGTGGGCTACAGGGCACCACAGTAACTTTAGAGACTGGTATCCAGGCCAACCTGACAACGATCATAACCAGGAGAGTTGTGTTTTTGTGCGCAAAGACCCAGACCGTGACAACAAAGGCTGGCACGATGTCAATTGTAATTCTAAACAATCGTTTGTCTGCCAGGAGAGGAGGCTGGTGCTGGTGCTGGTGAAGGAGAACAAGACCTGGGAGGAGGCTTTGGAGCACTGCAGGGTCCTGGGGACTGAGCTGTTCTCTGTGGTGACCCAATATTCCCCCCATAACCAGCTCTACCCCAACTCCTACGGCCCGTCCTACTCTGACTACCCCGACCACCAGTCCATCTACGACCTGCCCAGTGTGCTGCCACAAGATCAAACCTACGTCCAGGACCTTATTCAGGATGCACTCACTGATGAGGTTTGTCTGCATGACCCTTTGCTAGTGGGCTCTACCTGAAAAACTAGTATAGTAGTAGTAGTAAAGTTTTAGTTACCAAGTATACATTAGTTAGTTGATTGTGACAAAAGTAAGAAAATAATGGGGCATTATAGTGCAACTGTTATTCTAACATGACAGGCAAACGGGTGGGAGCATTGCCTTGTTGTTCAAGTCTCTATTGGATATTGTTTAAGCTGAATAGTTGTTTTGCACTTCCTCAGTTGTGTCCCAACAGGGGTGTAGCCCAAAATCCTTGGCCTTAAGCATATCATATTAAAGGGTCCCCATGTGCCCTTGATCCATGATTCTCATGCATTTTTAGAATAAATGTTTACAAATAATCAGGTCAACTATACATATGAAAATCAAAAAGTTCAAACGAGGAAATTTCCCTTTAAATAAATGTAAACGTTGATGTGTTTTGAGGTGTGGACCGGCCTGCGTTTCCTGGCGGGGAAGTGGTTCTGGGTGAGCGGGGACAAGCTGGGGATGGGATACCAGGTAGGACGGTTTTCTTATCACATTACACAGATCACACAAAAAGAATACAACACAAAGTACTCTTGCAAAAACAAATAAATATATATATCTTTTTATATATATATATATATATATAATATATAATAATAACAAATAAGAACAAATATATAAACATATATATATAAATATAAAAAGCTAGTTTGATCAGCCTGTTGTTTTATGTTTCTACTTTCTCAAGGACCTGCCCAAATGCCCGGCGCAGGGGCATTACTGCGGCACGCTGCCCAAGAACAGAACTCAACTCTGGCACATCAGGAACTGCAATTGGAAAAGGAACTTTCTCTGCCTCAAAAAGGTCTAGATGAACATCCTGGACAAGATGTAACTTGTACCATCAGAGGTTATAATGGAAGTAATTAAAGATTAAATTAAAGATTGCATTTTATTTTTTGTTGATTCACAGTTGATTACAATAAATAATGAAACAATTTAATAAAATAATAGAATTTTATAAAAATGAGTTGTATTTGATATACACAGAGCCTCTTCTGAGTGTCTATCACCATCACCATTTTCATTTATTGAGTATTAATCTTCAAAACAAGAAGAAAAGGTCACAAGGGTAAGAAGTAAAAAAGAAACGCTGTGAAAGGGATATGATAATTTCCGATTTAAATTAAAAGAGGTGGCTGTTGAAAAAGCTCCTTTAAAGCAAAGCATGCTCATTGTCTAGATCAGATACAAAACACACCAACCACATATTTTTATTTTCTTGTTTTGCATATGCAAACGGTGAAGCTGGATTGGATAAGGGTTGAATAGACTTTAGATTAGTCTCGAAGTTCTTTCATTCATCACGAACTCCGACAGTATTGTATAATGACGAGAGAGTAGAAATGCTGGATATGGATTGAATATAAATGAGATTGTTAAGGTTTCTGTGCAGTTATAAAGTTAAAAGATTATTTAACACATCGACTGAAGACTGTTAATATAAGATAAAGCGAAGTAGAATATTGTTAATATGAGCTAGGCTATGCAATAAGATAGACTCACACTATTTTATAGCTGATCTTTTGTGTTTTTTGTTAATAATGTTATGTTTATTGATAGCATCCCTTTTTATATGGATATTTTCTGTAATATGTTTAATAATCGTTAAAATTAATGAATCGTTTTACCTCGAATCCCTCCCCCACCCAGAGCCACTCTCACCCAAGAATACGCAGGCCAGTCCGCTCCTCAAAACACATCAACGTTTACATTTATTTAAAGGGACCTTTCACCACAGGGGAGCAGTAGACTACATACACTATGGCAGGGCATGATGATACTACTAGAAAATGCATTTCCCTGAGCAAATGCGATGTGATGCGTCGCAGTTATTAGACTGACCGCCTTAGAGCACACAAGTGTACTGCAGTCCAGACCATATTTGTTAACAGGGGGCGCTTACTGCTGCAGAGGCGCCGGAACTGGGGGGGCCACGGGATCTAGCATTGCTAAGGCTGGTAACCTTTTGGGCCAAGGTTTATATTTTCAGAAAACACCCCATCTCGCACCCCCCATTCTTGTAGTCCTTATGGCACTGCTGCTAGATTGGCAGTGCTGCTTCATTGTAATTTAATGGCGGACATATACGATGGCTAAGTAGCCTGCCAACGTTTAGTTTTAGTTTTATTTTTGTTCTCTAAGCTCTGTATGTATGCACATGTATTAAATAAATTTAATATGTATTAAAATCACTCAGACTATCCACAATGACAGTAGAGCTTAAACGAAATGGATCGACGGATCGAGGGTCAGCCAAATAGTGCTGTGTAAAACTCTTCCTGTAATAGCTTGGGCATTATAACATTATTGCATTATTTTCTTCTTTCACATGCATTTGAACACAGTATTAATAACCAGAATCATATTGTAGAAATAAACTAGTTTATGGGAAATGGGCGATATTATGAAGGCATGGTTTAAGTGGAATGGATCTATTTTATTAGAATGTATTATATGACAACGTAATGCAATGCCATCTATTCATCCTAACAGCTAAATGTATTTCCGAAACAAGATCTAGATCTATAACTAGATCCACCATCATTATTTCTCCAACACTTCAATGGAGCTACTGTAAACACCTATCATATAACTTGTTCCAGATAAGTTTATATCTAACAAGACTGAACGATGAGCGCTACAACCATACAGATGGAACTTGTAGGCCTACAGCACGCTCTATTCATTTTAATGTATGGGCGCAAAACACAGATTAAAAATAATAAGAAAATAACACGTGAACCGATCACTTAGCTACATGGACGTACTCTACGTCTATTGTCCTGATAACCTTGCAAGGTGACATGACTTAGGGTATGACGTTCCATAATCCCAAAATTGTATCTAGTGTTGCATTGCCTTTGTATAATGTTTGTCTTTCGGCCAACCTGGATAATCTGCGGTCAAGAAAGACTGACAGCCATAGGCATCAGTGTAGGCGTCATATGTTGCCTAGAAGGCTTCCCTAAACTTGTAGTCTAATAATAATAATACAAATAATGATAATCTAACAGCGTGGTTGGTTACATTAGTAATAGAAACGTGAATCAAAAACTGTATTGGCATGGCTACAGAAACCAAGGTTTATGTTCAAATGTTCGGGATTGTCAATACTTTAACCCAACAATTTGTAACACCCCCCACATCCATACCTGCAGTGCGTTGTTTGCAATTATAGTGCATAATTATTATGGGGAGATTACTGGTGTGCTCCGGTACTTGATAAAATAGCAAAAAATAATAGAAATAGTTGTCTTCTTCACAACAAATAATTTTACATGGCAGGGACTCACTGAGTAGACATATTCCTCTAGGTTAATGCAGTAATTTACTTTGTAAATAATATAGTAATAATAGCAATAATATTATCCTGTGTTCTTGAGTTACTAGAAGTGCGCTTATAAATCCCATGTATTTTTATTAAAATAAGTGGTTATGTGAATAGGCTACATTAAACAGCCTTCTGCTGGCAATGAAAGCATGACAAGTTGCTAGCCTGATATTTCTGCTTGCTATTGAAAGTGAACTATGTTATTGTGGTAGCTACTAGCTACATACGTGTTTAATTGACAAATCAGTTGCCGAGATAGAAAAATCAAATGCCTTGTGTCAAAAGTTTTGGAGAACCCCTGCACTGTGCTAGACTAGCTAGCTAGATAGCTAGAGCCCGCTACACCAACCTGAGCTTGTGGATGACACTCGACTGGCACACTCAGGTCCTGACTCATCTGCTGTAGCAACAGGAGATAACTTTTCCTCCTCCAAATCCTCTAGCCTTGCTCTCGCCTTGTTGCATTATATTTCGTGTTGATTGTTATCCTTCTAAATTCGTTAGCTAGCTAGATGCCGAAATGACAAGCGCTGTAACCGGAGCGCTCTCTCTCTCTCCTCACTCTTTCTTGTGCTTAAACAAAAGGCGTGTGTGCCAAGTAATGTAAAGTAGATCTGGGCCTTGAATTACACACACAGGACATAGCGTGCTTGCGTATTTGATCAACACTATCATATTGTTTATGCGAGTTTGGAATGACAGATGAATAGATCATGGGCAATGTTTAATTTTTTCTTACATAAAAAAAACGATCCGGGTCTATTCAGAAAACAAGCCTAACCACGTCCCTGAATTCATACCCTTGTGTATACTGGCGAATCATACCCTTGAGAATACTGCCATCTAGTGACCAAAATGTTGACTAAATTTGAAAGGGAAGGTTACTGCCTTTTAATCACATATATCTCGTTGTGACCGGGAATAATTTAATATTGTCTCATTTATGCTCGTTTGTTTCTGACTTCTTGCTCCTAAAGGCCTCTTAGGAGCAAATGAAGAAATTGATTTTAAGACTTGGATGAGCGTTGATTGAGATAAAAAAAAATACTTGTATAAATACTTGGAGATGCCAATGAGACTCAATAGAAACAATTCTGAGACCTTCCATACTGCTCAGTTTAAGACAAATGTGAGATTAGATGTCACTATATCTCCTGGGGAGATTTTGAGAAGTAGGAGACAAAGCGTAAAGTCTCTTCTAAGTATAATACATGTCTCATTTGTGTCTAGGATATTAATGAGATCTCATTTTTGGATTTTGCTTTCCTGTGTGGTGTGGCCCCTTGCAATCATATATTAGTTATTTTTGTTGTTTATGGGTGAATGCATACTGTCCACCAGTAGACACATCAGCCACACTGCTGATTATCTGTCAAGGGACACTGTCAGCATAAACTCTCTGTAACATATATTATATTATATTTTTTTGGGATCCTTATGCTAATTTTTAAAACCTTAGGCACAACACACAAAATTGTCACCTCATGCAACAAAGTCTGTTCTATGTTAAAAATCGGATTTATTATGAAATAGCATAGGGACAATGAAGGTTATGCCATTTTGAACTAGCGATTTCTGTTCAATGAACAAATTATGTTAGGAATATGTGAGGCTTATTGTATATATTTTTTTAAAGGGCATGTAGAAGATCTGTTTAAAGTTTTGTGTATAGAGTTTAGAAAAAATACCAAGGTGAAGGTTCTGAAATTGATGCCTAAAAGCAATTGTTAAAAACTGTAAAACAAAAGACTTTCCATTAATTCTGCCAGCGGGGGGCGATCTTTGGTACTATCACAACATAATTACAAATTTCTCCCTCCTCGAAACCATACTGTGTCCTATTGGACATGGCTGCTGTAACGCTCGTTCAGGGAGCAAGCAGGGGACTCTGAATACAATAATTTTGCAGACATATTTTAAAAACTAAAAACTACGGCTTCTGCTTCCGTGAAAACGACATGTCGAAACCCAGACGAAGCAGGGGAACTGATGAGACTGGCGGGTCAGCATCCAGGGGAAGTGACGGCGGTCCTGAAACTAGACGTAAATCGAGAGGAAGATACGAGGATATACCTGCTTGCCAACTCGTCTGCGAAGTTGCATTCGTCAGGGAAAGGAGAGACCAGTTTACGAGATGTTTCTGCTCAAGTAGGCTTAATTACACGGAGAAAGTTGATAGTAAATAGCTTCGTACTGATCTAAATGAATGACACCTGTTATAGAAATTAAAACCTAGATCGTGCACGTTTTTTTAAGTTGCGATCTCAATCGTGCACTTTTTATTCAAACATCATCATCATCATCATCATCATCTTCATCCGCTTTGTCCGGGGTCGGGTCGCGGAGGTAGCAGTTCCAGCAGGGCATCCCAAACTTCCCTTTCCCGGGCCACATTAACCAGCTCTGACTGGGGGATTCCAAGGCGTTCCCAGGCCAGTGTGGAGATATAATCCCTCCACCTGGTCCTAGGTCTGCCCCGCGGCCTCCGCCCAGCTGGACGTGCCTGGAACACCTCCCTAGGGAGGCGGCCAGGTGGCATCCTTACTAGATGCCCGAACCACCTCAACTGGCTCCTTTCTACGCAAAGAAGCAGCAGCTCTACTCCGAGTCCCTCACGAATGGAATTATTTAATGATATTGACATGTATTTGTAAGTTGAATAAATAAATTTTCTCGACACAGCACCTTCACGTAAATACGTCAGGTCATCATACTACTTTTTTCACAATAGATATCAGGAGGGAAACACACGTCTGAATTGCCACCCTCGGGTACTTCAGATTCCATTCCCAGGTTTTCCTGCTTGCCAGGATATCCCCGTATGCCATCCGCAGCGTCAACATATTTATGAAGTCGCCTGACGTGTCGCCTGTTGAACCCAGGCGATTAAGGTGCACGAGCTATAGGCCGCTCACCCTTCGGCCGCGGACTTCATAAATGCTAATAGCGGAAATTTCAGGGGTTTTGATTAATGATAACAATGTTCAGAGTAAGAGTTGCAAAAAATGTGTTTTTCATATGCCTTATTTAATTTGCTATGTATGTTTAATAGCGATTGTATCGCTTTGAGATTACTCTTGCAAAGTAAAGCACAATCCAAATAAATTATATTATCATTAATATTACATTTAATAACTTGCTGGGATATATGCACATATATTACCTCAATGACCTATCAGGATAGCAGTAACGATGACTTACTTCCCGCGGTCAAGAGTCAGGTGACGTCTTCAGTATGTTAATTCATATGTTCTTGAGTAAACTTGAATGTCTAAGTTGCATTGACTAATATGTTTTGCGTGATCAGTTGAGCAGGTTCCAACTTGAAATAACAAGTTGACTCAATGTTTTCTTTATTTTAGTACAACTAACTTATTAAAACAAGTTGAACTAACAAAAAAGCCAAATAATTTTTTACAGTGTAGCCCTACCTCTTCTTTAGGATGGAAATGCCCTATAGCTAGCTCATAGCCGTACCTCTCCTTTAGGATGGCAATGTCCTATAGCTAGCTCATAGCACTACCTCTTGTTTAGATTTTTTTGTCTAGACACATTTTTTCTTTGAAAGAGGCTACTTAAAATGTTATAATTTTAAATATAAAAAAATGCGGTTTTGGACACTGCCCCTGTTTCCACTTGAAAACACTTGCCTCAGGCCTGTACATGCTCGAAGTGAGCCGCCCGCTGCCTTTTGAAAATCAAGGCTGTCCAAGTCATTAGAGCCAAGCCACTGTGATGTGCATAAGCCTTGTTACTTTGCCCTCCAGAAGCCTTGATCTCGCTGAAGTCTGTTTAGAGATCCATTTTCAGCAGGCACTCTGGAAACAGGACAGGAATGAATAAAGACATCGTCGCTAATTTAAAATGTTAGTAGTCCAGTGACTATTTTACTTATCGGCTTTTGATGTTTTTTACCGGACAAAAGCTTGAAACATTTTTGCAATATGAAACAGACCTATCACAAACTATTGAGTGGTCTTTTATTGATGCATTTTCTTATATGTTTTTTCCTTTCCTAGGCTATGTTCTTTTCCACAGGGTTATTGAACATTTCTTCCCTTTGTGTCCAAATAAGTCAAGTTTCTTTATTTTCTATTTAAGTTACGAGACTTCCTTTCCCCCCTGTCACACCCTCTGATCCTTTAGTTTTATCATAGCCACATCAACCTCCTATTCCTTGTAAAATCCACAGCACCCATAGACAACTTTTCTTGCTGTGCTGAAGTTTACGTCTGCTGTCTGCACTGGCACTAACGTTAGTCGAGGCACAGATGGTGCGTGCTAGCTAGCTATTGCTAGTAGAGAGCAGGGACATCGATCCACCTATCCATTTTGACGCAGTGCGCGGTTTAGAGATTATAAAATTAAACATTGTAAATTCGAATAGACCAAACGAGGCATGACGTCCAACTCTGCCAGTGCCCCTATACAAACACAGTTGGCTAGCTAAAGTGAATAGCAAAGCAATCATGCTTGCGGAGTAGTGTAGTGGAGACGAGGTGAAACGATAGCAAGTTCACGGTGTTTTATATGCCCAGACATGCATTGCCCCCCCCCCCCCCCCCCCCCCCCCCCCCGAATTCCCTTGTGATCGAGGGCCAAGGCTTAGGGGAAGGCCCAAGCAGCCCTCGAAACGGAGATTTTCCAAAAGCACACTTGAAAACGAGGGTTATAAGAAATCTCCCAGAAAGCCTTGCAAATCACCGGCAAGATGGAGGCATACTTCACTGGTAAAAAAAGAAAACCATAAATGTGAGAATTTTCTTTGCTAATAATGAGTAAAAAATTACGATAACCCTCGTATCTTCTTCGTTCAATATTGCTTCCAATTATTATAGACCTTTTCTTTGTAACAAGCATAACAAAAATTTCAGTCACATTCAGTAATTTTTTTTTTTTTTGCATCTCACACACTGCTACTACTGATAGGACTACTACTTAGTTATTCATTATTTAATAAATATTATTATTATTAAACGTTACTCCTGGTCCATCTTTAATTATATATTGGCTATGTAGCCTACCTTACTTAACACATATTTTCCTAATGGGGGACCCCTAGACCCCTGTATTTTTTAACACAACGGAGGCTGTTTTTATGTCTTCAGACCTCGTAGAGGGCTTTAAGCCTCTTAAAGTTTTTTAACTGTAGAATATACTCCCTGTTGCATCATCATGCCCTGTTATAGTGTATGTAGTCTACTGCTCCCCAGTGGTGAAAGATCTCTTTAAATAAATGTAAACGTTGATGTGTTTTGAGGAATGGACTGCCTTGCGTTTTCTTGGAAGGGAGTGGCTGATTCATACATTTTAACGATGATTAAACATATTACAGAAAATATCCATATCAAAAGGGATGCTATCAATAAACATTACATTATTAACAAAAACCTTTAAAGCTCAGCTATAAAATAGTGAGTCTATCTTATCGCGTAGCCTAGCTCATATTAACAATATTCTACTTCGCTTTATCTTATATTAACAATCTTCAGTCGATGTGTTAAATAATCTTTTAACTTTAGAACTGCACAGAAACCTTAACAATCTCATTTATATTCAATCCATATCCAGCTTTTCTTCTCTCTCGTTTTAAGCCTGGGCTTCATTATACCACTGCTCAAAAAAAATGTAAGGAACACTTTAATCAGAGTATTGCATCAAGTCAATTAAACTTCTGGGATATTGATCTGGTCAGTTAAGTAGCGGAGAGGGTTGTTAATCAGTTTCATCTGCTTTGGTGTTAATGAAATTAACAACAGGTGCACTAGAGGGGCAACAATGAGACGACCCCCGATACAGGAATGGTTTTCCTAGTGGAGGCCACTGACATTTTTTCCCTCCATCTTTTCTGACTGTTTTTCACTAGTTTTGCATTTGGCTAGGGTCAGTGTCACTACTGGTAGCATGAGGCAATACTTGGACCCTACAGAGGTTGCACAGGCAGTCCAACTCCTCTAGGATGGCACATCAATACGTGCCATTGCCAGAAGGTTTGCTGTGTCTCCCAGCACAGTCTCAAGAGCATGGAGGAGATTCCAGGAGACAGACAGTTACTCTAGGAGAGCTGGACAGGGCCGTAGAAGTTCCTTAACCCATCAGCAGGACCGGTATCTGCTCCTTTGTGCAAGGAGGAACAGGATGAGCACTGCCAGAGCCCTACAAAATGACCTCCAATAGGCCACTGGTGTGAATGTCTCTGACCAAACAATCAGAAACAGACTTGGGTGGCCAGACCAGATGAGGGTGGCTTGAGGGCCCGACGTCCTCTAGTGGGGCCTGTGCTCACTGCCCGGCACCGTGGAGCTCGATTGGCATTTGCCATAGAACACCAGAATTGGCAGGTCCGCCACTGGCGCCCTGTGCTTTTCACAGATGAGAGCAGGTTCTCCCTGAGCACATGTGACAGACGTGAAAGGTTCTGGAGAAGCCGTGGAGAACGTTATGCTGCCTGTAACATCGTTCAGCATGACTGGTTTGGTGGTGGGTCAGTGATGGTCTGGGGAGGCATATCCATGGAGGGACGCACAGACCTCTACAGGCTAGACAACGGCACCCTGACTGCCATTAGGTATCGGGATGAAATCCTTGGACCCATTGTCAGACCCTACGCTGGTGTAGTGGGTCCTGGGTTCCTCCTGGTGCACGACAATGCCCGGCCTCATGCGGCGAGAGTATGCAGGCAGTTCCTGGAGGATGAAGGAATTGATGCCATTGACTGGCCCCCACGCTCGCCTGACCTAAATCCAATAGAACACCTCTGGGACATTATGTTTCGGTCCATCCGACGCTGCCAGGTTGCACCTCAGACTGTCCTCAGACTGACAGGAGCTCAGTGATGCCCTGGTCCAGATCTGGGAGGAGATACCCCAGGACACCATCCGTCGTCTCATTAGGAGCATGCCCCGACGTTGTCAGGCATGCATACCAGCACGTGGGTGGTACACAGTACTGAGTACCATTTTAAGTTGCTGCAATGGAATTTCAGCAAAATGGACTAGCCTGCCACGTAATTTTTTCACTTTGATTTTCGGGGTGTCTTTGAATTCAGCCCTCCATAGGTTGATAATTTTAATTTCCATCAAACGATGTGGCATCTTTTCATTCCTAACACATTACCCAGTCCATATCAGTATAGATATCTAGCATGATTTTTTTTTCCCATTGAGATCTGATGTGTTTTCAAAGTATTCCTTTAATTTTTTTGAGCAGTGTACAATACTGTCGGAGTTTGTGATAAATAAACTTTGAGACTAATCTAAAGTCTATTCAATCCTCATTCAATCCAACTTCACCGTTTGCATATGCAAAACAAGAAAATAAAAATACGTGATTGGTGTGTGTTTTGTATCTAATCTAGACAATGGGCATGCTTTGCTTTAAAGGAGCTTTCAACAGCCACCTCTTTTAATTTAAATCAGAAATGATCAAATCCCTTCCACGGTGTTTCTTTTTCACTTCTTACCCTTGTGACCTTTTCTTCTTGTTTTGAAGATTAATACTCAATAAATGAAAATGGTGATAGTGATAGACAATCAGAAGAGGCTCTGTGTATATCAAATACAACTCATTTTTATTCAATTCTATTATTTTATTAAATTATTTCATTATTTATTGTAATCAACTGTGAAAAATGTAATCTTCAATTTAATCTTTAATTACTTCCATTATAACCTCTGATGGTACAAGTTACATCTTGTCCAGGATGTTCATCTAGACCTTTTTGAGGCAGAGAAAGTTCTTTTTCCAATTGCAGTTCCTGATGTGCCAGAGTTGAGTTCTGTTCTTGGGCAGCGTGCCGCAGTAATGCCCCTGCGCCGGGCATTTGGGCAGGTCCTTGAGAAAGTAGAAACATAAAACAACAGGCTGATCAAACTAACTTTTATATAAAAAAAAAATATATCTTGTTTTTATTTGTTTTTACAAGAGTACTTTGTGTTGTTGTATAATTTTTGTGTGATCTGTGTACTGTGATAAGAAAACCGTCCTACCTGGTATCCCATCCCCAGCTTCTCCCCGCTCACCCAGAACCACTTCCCCGCCAGGAAACGCAGGCCGGTCCACACCTCAAAACACATCAACGTTTACATTTATTTAAAGGGAAATTTCCCCGTTTTAACTTTTTGATTTTCATATGGATAGTTGACCTGATTATTTGTAAACATTTATTCTAAACATGCGTGAGAATCATGAATCAAGGGCACATGGGGGCCCTTTAATATGAAATGCATAGGGCCAAGGATTTTGGTCTACACCCCTGTTGGGACACAACTGAGGAACTGCAAAACAACTATCCAGCTTAAACAATATCCAATAGAGGCTTTAACAACAAGGCAATGCTCCCACCCGTTTGCCTGTCATGTTAGAATAACAGTTGCTCTATAATGTCGCCTTATTTTCTTACTTTTGTCACAATCAACTAACTAATGTATACTTGGTAACTAATACTTTACTACTACTACTATACTAGTTTTTCAGGTAGAGCCCACTAGCAAAGGGTCATGCAGACAAACCTCATCAGTGAGTGCATCCTGAATAAGGTCCTGGACGTAGGATTGGTTCTCTGACAGCACACTGGGCAGGTCGTAGATGGGCTGGTGGTCGGGGTAGTCAGAGTAGGACGGGCCGTAGGAGTTGGGGTAGAGCTGGTTAGGGGGGGAGTATTGGGTCACCACAGAGAACAGCTCAGTCCCCAGGACCCTGCAGTGCTCCAGAGCCTCCTCCCAGGTCTTGTTCTCCTTCACCAGCACCAGCACCAGCCTCCTCTCCTGGCAGACAAACGATTGTGTAGAACTACAATTGACATTGTGCCAGCCTTTGTTGTCACTGTCTGGGTCTTTGCGCACAAAAACACAACTCTCCTGGTTATGATCGTTGTCAGGTTGGCCTGGATACCAGTCTCTAAAGTCACTGTGGTGCCCTGTAGCCCACACCCACACCCTGGGGTCTTTGGTGTTATCTTGAGGCTGTTTATGCAGGCCAATCCACCAGCAGCACGGACGGAAAGCAGAGGAAGATAAGAGATCCAGTTTTAAAACAGTTCTGTTACTGCTAGCAGACGCTGCTGGGTACAGGATAGGGTACAGGAGGTCTCTCTCCTCCGGGCTCATGATGCTAGCCAGGTCAGTGTTGTTCTGCTTGCAGAATGTTTGGGCCGCGTCCCAGGTCAGCTTTGGAGAGACCACCAGGAAGAACTTTCCTATTTGGAGAGCCACGTCCATGCACAGTGAAACCTGGAGGAGGAAGAAGAGGAAGGTGAAGGCGCTCTTCATCGACATGATGACCAATCTTTGGTCCGAGTGGAGAGGTGGTAGATCAGTGTAGCAGTCAGTGTTCTGTTTCTGAAGGTATGGTTTGGTTGGAGTTGCAGCAGTCCCTTTAAAAAGGAAGAGGAGTCATACTGTCTTATCTCCTTAACCACTCCTCTCCTCTGTCCCCATCTTTCTCTCCACACACCAACGATCTCACTCGCTCTCCCTTTTTACCCCCCCCCCTCTCTCTCTCTCATCTCCTTTCTTTTCCTCCTTCCGGGCTTTATGTAAATATCTTCAGCCTAGTCAGTCAAATATATCTGGCTGTACATCACGGAGGATTAGCCAAGATGAAGACATGACAACAACACATGGTCAAGATCAATTTCAAACAAAAACAAAACACGTACCCTTCATCCTTTCCTTAGCGTACTTGTTTGATTGAAAGTTTAGATGGAGAGGTAGAGGACAACACACACATAGATTATGTGAGTTAAATTGATTTAATCAATCCTTTTGAGTTAGACAGAAAGTTATACAGAAACAAATGGCAGCCGGAGACTTCTGTATATTAGCTAATTTGCATATATTTACTATTTTACATAATTCTGAATAAAAATTAGAGTTTCATTTGGAGTCATGCCAGGTACCAGTGGGAAAATGATGTCATTGTTGTCTCAGGAGAAATTAATTAGTTCTTAATATTGTCTCATTTATGCTCGTTTGTTTCTGACTTCTTGCTCCTAAAGGCCTCTTAGGAGCAAACGAAGGGAAGTAGAAGAGAACTTGATTTAAAGACTTAAAAGAGCGTTGATTGAGATAAAAAAAATACTTGTATAAATACTTGGAGATGCCAATGAGACTCAACAGAAACAATTCTGAGACCTTACTGCTCAGTTTAAGACAAATGTAATATTAGATGTCATTATATCTCCTGAGGAGATTTTGAGAAGTAGGAGACAAAGCATAAAGTCTCTTCTAAGTATAATACATGTCTCATTTGTGTCTAGGATATTAATGAGATCTTATTTTTGGGTTTTGCTTTCCTATGTGGTGTGGCCCCTTGCATTAATATATTAGTTATTTTCGTTGTTTATGGAATGCGCTTTCTGTTCAATGAACAAATTATGCCAGGAATATGTGAAGTTTATTGTATATATTTTTTAAAGGGCATGTAGAAGATCTGTTTAAATTTCTGTGTATAGAGTTTAGAAAAAATACCAAGGTGAAGGTTCTGAAATTGATGCCTAAAAGCAATCGTTAAAATCTGTAAAACAAAAGACTTTCCATTAATTCTGCCAGCGGGGGGCGATCTTTGGAACTACCACAACATAATTACAAATGTCTCCTTCCTCGCAACCATACTGTGTCCTATGGGACATGGCTGCTGTAACGCTCGTTCAGGGAGCAAGCAGGGGACTCTGAATACCAACATTTGGCAGACGTATTTTAAAAACTACGGCTTCTGCTTCCGTAAAAACGACATGTCGAAACCCAGACGAAGCAGGGGAACTGATGAGACTGGCGGGTCAGCATCCAGGGGAAGTGACGGCGGTCCTGAAACGACGTAAATTGAGAGGACGATACCAGGATATAACTGCTTGCCAACTCGTCTGCGAAGTTGCATTCGTCAGGGAAAGGAGAGACCAGTTTACGAGATGTTTCTGCTCAAGTAGGCTTAATTACACGGAGAAAGTTGATAGTAAATAGCTTCTACTAAACAAAGTGAATGACACCTGTTATAGAAATTAAAACCTAGATCGCGCACTTTTTTTTTTAAGTAGCTACCTCAATATTGCACTTTTTTATTCAAACATATTTTGTGTAAATTGTTATTTTCTCTCTGGAATGTTGCCTATTAATTATACCAATTGAGAAAAACAAATCCACAATCCAGATTTACTGCTATTTAGTAGGCCTTCCTGTTATGAACTGCAGACAAACATTGGGCCACATTCACAAACCGTTCTTATGTATAATTTTCTTCATAAGCTAAACTCACGCAGAACAATTTTAAGAAAAGAACATATTGTTGAATGAGGCCCATTGCTGTCTACCACCTTGCTAGCATTTTATGCTAATTCTGCTAATACTGAACGTAGAACATAGACATTGTAGGTCTAATGCCTCGACGATCCTCTACAAATCAGAAACAGACTGGCCAACCGGCTAATCGCCTTAGCTGACCTGCCTGTCTCGGTCACTCTGCCCCTTGTTAAAAAGGCAAGGATGTGACACCTGTGACTACCTGGCACCAGGCCATTTATTATGACTTCATAATCATTCAGACCATATTAAAATATTTCAAGGGCTGTGTTTGGAATCGCCTACTATGCATACTTAACATACTCAATTTGACCGAAAATGGAGTGACGCCTGGCTCTTTTTGTGGCCCTGGCACAGGCCAGTAGCTAAACCAAAGAAACCAGCCTCAATATTGCCCCCACTGGTGGCAAGCCACTGGCTTCTGGCACAAACCAGCCTCAATACTGCCCCCACTGGTGGCAAGCCACTGGCTTCTGGCATAAACCAGCGACAAACCAGCCTCAATACTGCCCCCGCTGGTGGCAAGCCACTGGCTTTTGGCACTTGCCTGAGACACCAGCGACAAACCAGCCTCAATACTGCCCCCGCTGGCGGCAAGCCACTGGCTTTTGGCACTTGCCAGCCGCTCTAGCCTGTGGCTCACCGTAATTTTGTCTCAAACCAGTGGCACCAGCCAGACCTGCCAGCAGTGTTATTATGTTCGGCGTACACGCCATTGCTTGTTTGTCACTTCTGATACAAGTTTGTTCATGCTGTTTAATTTATACATGTACGCTAAAACAATATTAATGGGAACGGAACGTCTAGTATTAATGAACTATCAATATGATTGCTCCTATCTAGCTAACGCGATGTACGATCGGACATTAGCATTAGCTCGCTAACGTTATCAATGACTAAGCCTTTTAGGATGAAGATTTATTCATGGGTCAACACAGAAGCCATAGCGAAAGATTTAACAACATTTTAATTAAACTAACCGAAACGTTTATCAGACTCACGATTGTAAGATGCAAACGTGATATTTCCTTAGATTAAATAGTCCTGTGAATATAATGTGTCTTGTTTATTGTTTTTTTTTAATTAGTCCGTTTTAATTAAATAATGTTACGGTTAGTTTCATTAAAATGTTGTTAAATCTCTCGCTATGGCTTCTGTGTTTATCCATGAATAAATATGCATCCTCTAGTAAAAATGCGTTCAACATGTCGTTCTAGATGTTCTATTGTAAACATGCTGCATTATCTTGTCTGTTCTAAATTTACGTCTTTCTTGTAATGGTCAATTTGCACTATATAGATAATGAACTTTCCATCCTGCAGTCAGCCAGGTGAAAGAGGACAAGATGGTCCCACATTCTGGCTGACTACGGGGCATTCCTGTACCGACCCAAACTCATGGTCCACACAACCTTGCTGCTTTTCCACACCCACCACCTTTGGCCGGCCACTATCCTCCTCATCCGGGCCCCTTCCATGTTCCTGCCATACCCCCCTCTACTTTCCCCAACAAATACCCTGCATCCCCAGGACTACACTCTACTGGAGGAGGAAGGGCTGTGAAGATTGTGCTGCTTGATCTGCTGCAGACTTCACACAAAAAACAAGCAGCTCTGCAAAGTGTAATTTTTCCACCTTAAAAACCTCTCAGGTCCACCCTACCATTACCCTTCCAGTTGCTGAAGGGTCCATGCCTTTGTTTCCTCAAGGCTGGAATACTGCAACACTCATCACTGGGACCTCTGGTTGGAACCTCCAGATACTGCAGTACATACAAAACAGTGCTGCCAGGATCCTCATAAGAGGGCAGAAGTACCATCTCTTCATTCCAATCCTATCTTCTCTTCACTGGTGTCTTGTCCTGTACAGAATTAAATTGAAAACCCTCTTGCGAACATTCAAATGCTCCTGTGGCAATGCCCCCTCTTACCTCAAACACCTAATCACACCTAGCAGACCCACCCGTTGTCTCATGTTTGGTGATAACCTGCTTCTCTTTGCTCCCAAAATCAGGCTCCGCTCAATGGGTGACCAGGCATTCAGTGCTGTAGGCTGAATGCCTTCCCAGACCACCTGAGGCAGACCTCCACAGATTTTTATCATCTTTTAAAGCAGGTTTTAAAACCTTCAGGTTTCCCCCTGCTTGAACAAAGTATATCTGGTGTTGACTCTCTTAGGGACTTTGTTGACGGGTGGCTGTGGTTATAAAAATACATTTGTGTCGATTAAGCTATGTTTATAATGGTATGAAGCAGTTAATGACTGTTATTGTTAACGTCCAATATAAAAATAAATAAATAGATTCTCCAACATAACTTAGCGTTTGCATGACTTGTGTGAAATATATATATATATTAGGTAAATTACAATGTCTAAGGATTTACATGCAATTCATAATATTCTTGAAGATAACTATAGTCCAGAGAGAGTGGGATGTAAAGTTCAGAACTTAGAGAACAAGTAGAATATGAGGTAATGAAACGCTTCAAACGTTTCTTATCAGGATCTCTCACAACTGGGGGTCTAAAACAGATATATTTATATGCCGGCATGAGCAAAGGGTCGGTGATTTTTGTCCACTCCACACCCCCAACACACACACACACAAAACTTTTTTAAGATAAGGTTACTGTTTGTGCTCTCCTTTACAAGAAGAAGATGAGCGGTCAATCAAGGGGCACAAACACAAGGGGACTGAAAGATGATGAAGACAGATGAATGCAGGTTGGTAGCCAGGGACATACCATATGAAGGTCATACAAACAACACATTTGAAGCCTACGAATTGTCGATGTTCTCCATAATAGACAGTTTCTTGATGTAAGACACTGGAGAAGTGCTGGGGTCACAGATAATTAAATTCATTCTTGATTTTTTGGGGTATGTAAACAAGACATTCACAGAGAAGGTAGAAAGATTTGGAGAGATGTAAAATGAGAGAGAGAATGATACACTGGCATTGATGCCATTAATATGTCACACAAGCACATGCTTGCAGCACATTTGCCTACATTCATTTTGATAATTTAGTCAACAACTTGTATGAGACATATGTATAATTGAATGGGCCAAAAGACGATGAAGTGCTGCTGGCATGAGCTAAGGGCTGGTGGCGTGTTGCTGGCATGAGCTAAAGGCTGGTGGCGTGTTGCTGGCATGAGCTAAGGGCTGGTGGTGTTAAGGTTAAACCACTTATTTACATGTAATGTGTGCTGTGTATTAAACCACGTAGTTACATATATGATGTGCTGTGTCTTAGACCACTTATTTACATGTAATGTGTGCTGTGTATGAAAAGTGAAATCTTGCACATTCCAATCTGTTCAAGGTCTTCTTACATTCTCTGCTCTGTCAATGGTCTCATTGTTACTATCTCGGTAGACTCTCTCCCCCTCCCTCACAGCGCACTCATGAGTTCGGTACAACAACTCAGGACTGGACCAGAGGAAGTGCCCAGAGGCCTAGGACTAGGCCTGTGCACCAACAAGGGAGGGTCAAAAGTCTAAAACCAATGATTTCTCTCCATCCAGTTGTTTTATGAACTTGTGTTGTATCACAGTATAAAGGAGAGCGCACCCCTCCCAAGGTGTGGCATTCGGTATACTGGGACGGTGTGTGTGTGTGTAGGACAGCAGACTGGTATAGGCGGGGTGCCACCCTTTGATATCTTTATATTTAGTCATCTTTTGATATCATCGTATTTTGTCATCATTAGATATCATTATATTCTTGACATTATTATTCTGTATTGATTACTTCGTTATCCTGTATTGATTAAAGCTTGCTATTGCTTACACCTCTGGTCCTGTCGTCTCTCAGAACTGCGGGACACAACAGTGGCGTGCTGCCGGCACGAGCTAAAGGCCGGTGGCGTGCTGCCGGCACGAGCTAAACGGCATCAGCTAAAGGCCGGTGGCGTGCTGCCGGCACCAGCTAAAGGCCGGTGGCGTGCTGCCGGCATCAGCTAAAGGCCGGTGGCGTGCTGCCGGCACGAGCTAAAGGCCGGTGGCGTGCTGCCGGCATCAGCTAAAGGCCGGTGGCGTGCTGCCGGCATCAGCTAAAGGCCGGTGGCGTGCTGCCGGCACGAGCTAAAGGCCGGTGGCGTGCTGCCGGCACGAGCTAAAGGCCGGTGGCGTGCTGCCGGCATCAGCTAAAGGCCGGTGGCGTGCTGCCTGCTAAAGGCCGGTGGCGTGCTGCCGGCATCAGCTAAAGGCCGGTGGCGTGCTGCCGGCACGAGCTAAAGGCCGGTGGCGTGCTGCCGGCACGAACTAAAGGCCGTTGGTGTGCTGCTGGCATGAGCAAAAGGCTGCTGGCGTGCCAACACCGCCATTACAAAGTCAGATTTCTTATTTTTTGTGATTTTTATTATAGATAATAGAATATATAATATATTACATAATAAATGTTTCATTAATATATACTAACAATCAATTTAGCTTCATCAGATGGACAAATAAATGATAGCCTGCGCAAAATTATCACTGCTGCAGCCTAGTAATATTCACTGTTGGTTTTCTTATCTAACAGGCCCACAGAAGACCGTGCATTTCACTGATAGGGCCTACTTGTCGTTTTCGTTGTGAATTGAGATATACACGTTACACTCCGCTATAAATAACCATATTTGGCCCATCAGACTTACAGTAGGCTACAATCATATGCAGCATTAATGAAAAATAAATACATTTGTGGAACAAAATTTGTTTATTACAATAACTTAGCCCAATGACACTATCACTGTGCCCAATGACACTATCACTTAGCCCAATGACACTATCACTGTGCCCAATGACACTATCACTGTGCCCAATGACACTATCACTGTGCCCAATGACACTATCACTTTCTCCACTGTCTTCAACTTCTTCAGAATGTGTCCATCAAGTTCATTCTGCTCACTGATTTAAAAAAAAGGAAAGTTGGATAGAGAGAGAAAATGGTTTTCACTTTGCCCCTGATTTAATAAAGTTAGTAACATTACCTTAACTTAGCTCAATTAATAGCGCGTTGGAGCGCAATAAAGCTTGGCACAAAAATGTAAAACGTTAACATTACTAGAAATATTTTCATAAATTGATATTGACCCTTAGCAAATAATAGCTAAATAATAATATACAATAACATACATTTTCCCACTGAGCGGTGGCTTAGACCTATGCATCAGGGGTAGCATAGTCTAGCGACTTTGATATCTCAACACTTCGTTGCGTCTGTGCAACAATATTGCAGCTGGTTTGTCTGGCAGTTGCCAAAAGCCAGTGGCTTGCCACCAGCGGGGGCAGTATTGAGGCTGGTTTGTCGCTGGTTTCTCTGGCAGTTGCCAAGAAGCCAGTGGCTTGCCACCAGCAGGGGGCAGTATTGAGGCTGGCTTGCCACTGGTTTCTCTGGCCGTCGCCAGTGCCACAAAAAGAGCCAGGCCTTTCTGGGAAAATGAGTAGGCAGTATGCCAACATTACATAGTAGGCCTATGTGAAATTTGAGTATGGAAAAAGTTCCCGGATGACATACTCAAATTTGGGAAAATGTTGAGTACCCGAGAGAGGTTACTAGACGATGCTTCACGCCCCAAAATGCAATTCGGCAATTTTCTTCTAGCTTTGACAGCGTTACAGAAATGTAGGGTTTTGGTCACATGTTCCAGTTGAGTATACTAACAACATAATCGAATCTTTGTAAAAAGAGGTATTCTAGATTTCGGTTTAAGTAGTCAGTATGTGTGGTACACCCTAGGGATGTAACCACATTAGATATTATTTTATAAGTAATTGTTTTGATGCCACTAAATAGGTGTCTGTTAATAGTATAAATGAATACTAGAGTTATACTCAGCATGAGTAGTCTTGTATAAATAATATTGTAGAGCGGAACCTTCAGCGCTACGTGATTCCCGCCCCCGGTTGCATAGTGCGGAGCACCTTCCTGTTC
>JAPMUY010009460.1:0-11589 GCA_026901105.3 Galaxias olidus
GGTACAAAAACTCGTTTTTCAAAAATGCTTATTACTGATGAAAGGTTTCCAGTTCCATGTTTTATCATGTGCATTTGTAAGGTCCAGCAATATGAAAATACTTTTTCCGTCCTGTCCTTTTATCATGCTGAATGTTAATGTGCATGTAGGTAATCTACAATAATTTGGCCTCCTAAAATAATGTTTCTGTAATCTTAGTTCATAATCATGCAAGTACCTTTTTGATGTTGTCATGATGATCCCTTTGTGACAAAAAGGGTGGATTGTTGAAATAATCATATTTCTCTATAACGATTTGCATAATTATTGTTTATTGATTGCCATATTGGTTATTGCAGTGGCATAATCATCTTAATCATATTCGGTCATGTCTGGTCGGTGGATAAGGGCTGAATGTATGATGTTTTTACTCAATTCCTTCATCGCTATCACCTGTTTATACTATTCCAGGAACATGTTGACTGGGTCTAAGTATTCTGTGAAAGTCCTTGGACAGGACTCTCATCTTAGGTAGTGGTTGGTATAGGAGGGTCCATTGACAAACGAGTTATATTTCCTTTGTCAATGTGTGTTATGATTAATTCTGAATAAATTCTTACAACCTGCTTACATACTAAAAGAACTTGAAGACTGTTTTCTTCCACAACAGCCTGTGAGACACTACAAATCCTTTCCTGGGGATATTAAAGCCAATTATCTGCAGCATAACAGTGCGTTCAGTTACAGTTAGGCTATATGACTTTTGGTAGGCTACATGAATTATTGTAGAACTAGGCCTACAGTTCAGTTTAGACCAAGACTTGTGTTGTAATGTCAGCCTAAACTATCTATCCTTTTTCAAGGAAGTATGAAAGGAGGATGTGTCAAAGGAAGAGAGGACAGCTGCAAGGGATTTTCAGCGATCCACCTCACCCGGGTTTCTGCAGCCAAACCTGCGTTCTGACAGTGGAAACAAATTATTATTGAATCAGTCAATAAAGAAAAACATAGGCTATGATGTAACATTAACCAGTGCTTTGTTTTACACGCGTGCATTTGCGCGCGCACACGCACACTCTCTCTCACACACACACACACACTTACTTGCAGGGTTTATGAACTTTACTAACTCTTGTTAATCAGATGTACAGTATTTCATATAGCTATAGATCGATAGATATGTAGGCTGTATAAATGTCTAAGTGCCCCCTCCTGGCATTTAGACGACCCTGCCTCTGTAGATTCATGTCAATGTTGGTATTTACAGTAAAACATTATCAGGTGTAATCATACACACATTGTCATTTCAGACTTTGTAGATCATAGGGAGAAAATACCGCGACATCTATGCCAATGACATCTATGCCAGTAGAAAACAGCTAATGCCGCTATATCAGGAGTGGTATGCCGGTAGAAAACGGCTTCTGCTGCTGGATCAGGAGTGGAATGCTGGTAGAAAACGGCTTATGCCGCTGGATCAGGAGTGGTATGCCAGTAGAAAACGGCTTATGCCGCTGGATCAGTGTAAAATGGTAAAACTATATCAGGTGTAATCATACACACATTGTCATTTCAGACTTTGTAGATCATAGTGACAAAATACCGCGACATCTATCCCAATCACATCTATGCCGGTAGAAAACGGCTTATGCCACGAAGATAGCAACTGGTTACACAGTCAAAGTATTATAATTAATTATAAATAATATGCCATACGCTTGGTCAATGTTCTGCAATGTGGAGTTGTATATGATGTAATGTGTGATCGTGTTCTACTAATGCATTAAACATGCCAAAAATTATACAAAAAGCCTATTTGGTTACTTGGCTCGACGTTTCTGTTATGGATTAGTCAGACTGGCTATGGTGGATAGGCTAACAATAGCCATGTTAGCTAAGGCTGGCTCTAATATTAACTTTTGATAAATCCGCAAGGATATGAAATTACTTACCTGTCATTTCAAAAGCATCGGACATATCACAACAACAGAATGGATATGAGAAACGTATATATACAGTACTGTGCAAAAGTTTTAGGCAGGTGTGAAGTCTTTAAAGTTAGAAAAAATATAATATAAAAAATTATATATTTTAATTGTTTATTTTTTTATCAATTCATAAAACACAAAGTGAGGGAAAAGCAAATCGGCATCAAATCAACATTTGGTGTGACCACCCTTCTCCTTCAAAACAGCATCCCCTGCCTAAAACTTATGCACAGTACTGTATTTTTTTTTTACAGCACTATGTTGCACTACATTGTCAATAAAGACAGAAAAAAAACATACATTACGGCAGTACTTGATATAAAACTTGCTCATTGGCATTGTTGTGCAACCGCCAAAGATGTGGATGTAAATCTCTGTGTAAGAAGGAAATTTTCCACTGACAAAGCTTACCATAGGTAGGAAATGTCGTCAAGCTAGAAACAGGAGAAAAAGGCTTTGCTGATCTGTTGACCAAATATGTCAAAACTCATGTAAAAGAGGCTGTTCCTGGGGAGAAATGCAGCAAGACAGTCTTTTGAGAAAGTATTTTTAGAATTGTCTGAAGTTCAAAGGAGGGGCCATGTGGTTAGAATACCTTTAAATATCAAAAGTTCAAAGCTCTCGTGGGCGCAGTCTTAAACTAGATCTGAGCTAACCATGGGTAACCAAGCTCTTATCTGGAGACCGACGCCCCATCTTGCTCGGGAGCAGTCACAGGACCCTCACTGGTGACCAAAGCCCCAACCGTTCGCGGGACGCACCTCTTATCCAACAAGAAAGTCTTGAACAGGAGCCTATCTCTGACCTCGATTGGGGCACACAATCTTGAGACTGGGTAAGGCATCTTAAATGCTCAATACTCGGTGCTTATTTTACTGGATAACGCATCTTAAATGCTCAATACATGGTGTTTATTTGAACTCTTAGACAAGTTAATTAATGTTCTGTGTGTTTGACATTAATGTTCTGTGTGTTTGGCTTATTGTTGCTTTGCTGCTATTTTTATCTGCTATTGCTATTTTGACATACACATATCCATGTACCATTGCTCCAATTTATCTGACATAAAAGAGCATGTGCATGTGGATGTTGTAACCTGATACTCTGTGCTTCGTTAATAAAAACCGATTTTTTGGGAAATAAATACCAGCCTCTGAGACTGACTATTATAAGATAGTTTGGTCTCCTCCTGTTCTGCTGCACCCAGGAGGAGGTAAGTGAAAGAGATCGAGTGTTAGACATTGTCTTGGGCTTTGTAAACTGTTGACACGAGTATATGGGGGAGGTCGTTTTGAGTAGCGATCCGGAGGGCTGCTAATAGTGCTCCCTCTTCCCCCCAGGTGATTAGTCCTTGAGCACGGGTGTAAGAAACACCCAAGGTCCTCTCCCTCTGGTGGAAAATGGTATAAAAGTTGGGGTAGGAAGAATAGGACTAGTGAGTATGTACACAGGGAAGAAAGTAAGAGACCAAGCACGTTTGAAAGGTGGCCTCCAGGCCTGTCGCTCGGGAGCCTCGCAGAGTAAGAGGAAAAGGCACGGGGTGAGCAACGAGGTTGTTCCCCTTTCCGACCAGGGACACATAAGGGCCTCAGCGAACTCACGAGGAAACCTACCATATCGGTGCGCGGCTGCTTCGTTAGCGAACGTTCTAGATCGTGGTTAATTAGCATACATTCAACAAAACAAGCTAAATATGTTTACAATGGTATGATCGGCCTGTAAGGACACGTGTACTTTTCTTTACTGTTCTGGCTAGCGTGTTCTATATTAATATTTGGTTTATCTGGTCCAAGCTCTCTCTTATTTTCTCCACCAAAGATCTCCTTTCCAAAGGGTTTTGATTCAGCCGACATCCTGGGTCTCGCATCTCTCTGCTCTCATCATGGTCTTCTTCTCTCTGGAGCAGATCACAAAACCAACTTTCTCTACCACAGGCGGACTCAGCTTTGGGCAGTAAACTTACAGCCTTTTCTGGCAGCAGATTCAAGGACGCTGATTGGCTAAATTTATGTTGCGCTATGGCATTTCTTGTCAGTGCTGCTGTACTGAATCAATGCCATAGAGATCCACTGTGCGCTGTTTTTCTACTGCCCCAGAAGCACTGAAGCGCTTGCTAGAGAAAGGGGATGAGCCATAGACATACCTCCAGGATGAACAGTCAACTAATTTTACCTCAAATATAATGATTTATATGTTATGTATAACATGTTTTTTTTGCATTTTAAACACATCTATGCTTAAAATAAGTAATTATTGTTTATTTAAAAAAACCTGGGAGAGCCAGGGAGGGCTGTGCCCTAACATGCTCTATAGGAATTGACAGTTTCTTGAATGGATGGGAGGTAGAAAATTCACAATTGACAGACTCATAGGCAATTAAAACAGTTTTGGTAAACAAGTGTAAAGAAAAGCAGGCACATGAGGGATTAAGTACTTAATCATTTGCTGTTTTAACCAGGAGAAGGAATCGAGGTAATGGACTGTGCTTTCTTAGTTTATGATCGACAAGGTTTGGGCTAGTTGTAAAAAGGGGTAAACTTCTAATTTGCATGTTGGGGAGTTGCCAAAAATCTGGGAAAGGCTTAACCTGAAGGAATATGTATAAAAAGATGAACTGTGAATTTAGTTGGTGTCCGCAGTCCGACTCGTTTTTATTCAAACCGAATAAATCCTACCCTTCTGACCTTTCTACTTTCGACTCCTAGTGTATTTTCAGTTTGAGTAAATTGTGGTTATTTTACACGTCGGAAAATACACGACACCACCTGAAAAGAATATTCTCTCCCTTCTCTCCTGCAGGCTTGAAAAATGATGCTCTGCAGGAAAGACTTACCTTTGTTCTGAGATTAAACCACTTTTTATGGTTTTTCAACATGATGTTCTTTACTTTTGTGCCCATATATCATCATATCATATCATATCATAAATACAGTATATATCACATTTCATTCAGGTCGCACATTTCATTCAGGTCGCTGCTTCCCGTTGGCCCCGCCCCTTATCAATCATCATCAGCCGTTCGGACCTATCAGCAGATCATCCGTCCCTGTTAAAACCCTTTCCCATTGTCGTCTCTGGGAGAGCGAGTAGGGCAGTTGATGTAGAAAGAACTATTGTGAGATTTTCCAAACTTATGCTCGCTCTCCTTGCCTAGGAAACCCAAGATAGTGTTTACCTTGTTGTGTGAGTAGTCGACCGTGTGTTAGTTTCCTGTGATTGTTAGTTAAGTCTCTGTATAGATACAGTTTTTGTTTGTGTTGTCCCATAGCCCTGTTTGTCCTGTATTCGATACAGCGTTTAGTTTGCTCGTTACCTGTTTTCCCTGTTTTATCCTGTATAATATACAGTTTATTTTTACCATTTTCCCTTGTCTACCCAGTCCTCAGTACTGTGGTTTTTGTTGGTTAAACTATCCCCTCCTGTTTAGCCAGTACACTGTACCGTGTTTTCTTTTCTCCCGGAGCTCGGCAGGATCAGATCCCTGTGGGTTTGCATTTTACACCTCAAGTAGAGTATATACTGTTAGATTCATCAGTTTAAGAGCGGTGCCACCCCTTGTATTTTTTTGATAGCAAGCTTGCGGTAGGCAGCTTAGCTCTTTTTGTTTGTTTCTTTGATTTGGCATCGTTCGGTAGCCGTGGTATCCCTTTTTGTTTGGTATTGTAAATAAATACTTTCTATTTTATTCCAGGGGGGTATTCCATCAACCGCGCATATGAAATCGGCGCTTAATAGAAAAAGCCTGGCTAGAACTAGCATCACCTTTGACTTAAGCCTCAAGCCGTTCCATGAACGCAATTCGGCCATCTCCAGTCAACGTTAACTCAAGCCAGGCTTGTACAAGCTGGCATTGTATGCGCGCACGGAGAACAGAAGCAGGCCGGAACAATCGATTGTCAAAAAGCAGATAAAGTGTCGCAAAAACCAGAAAGAGCGGTGCTATTCTCACGAGAAAATCACGTCAAAGGAAATCGCCACGGACTGTCTCATCACCAAAAAGGGCAATACTGCTGCAATTTTCAAGGCGAGGGAAAGTGCGTGGCCAAAAATTGCAGACAGATTAAATGCGTAATTTAGTAGCCTACTTTTTTATGTAAATTAACATTGACATCGTTATGATGAGACAGCAGGCTCAATAATAGGAAATCTGATTCATGCTTACTATAGGCCTCTGCATGAACACGGCCTCCCTGGTAGCTCACCTGGCAAAGAGCACGTTTCAAAGATGACAAGTGCTAATCGCAGTGGCTGGGGTTCAATCCTGGCATTAGGCGAGACTAGTGTATGTTGTCTCTTTATTGCGCCAACGAAAAAGCATAAATACTCTGTATTTATAATTTTTTTATGTTTATTTCATGTTATTATTTAATGTTTACATTTTTTTATTTTTTAAATATGGTGACAAAGAAATGTCATTTTCAATGTCACATTGTGTTTTAGATAGATATCTGTCACAAATAATGCAATTACAATAAGAAATGTAATGCCAAAGTGAACACTTATTTGTCATTTCAGCATTTTACTTTTTTAGGCCTATGTTTACTGTGGCAAGGTTGCGAACACAGGAATTGGACGTCAACACTTATATTCATGCTTTGTCACATACATTGCGAGAAAAAGGTCTGAACCTACGTATGTTTCCGAACACGGACATACGGTATGTGACAAAAGTGAAGCGAGCGAGAAAAGACACTTGACGGAACTGTCTTTTGGGATTTTGTTTCCACTTGTTGGATATTTTTTGTAACACAGCTAAACTAAGCTTGACAGTTAGCCTACTACGGAGCAGGCTAGTTCAGTGGTATAAATGACCTTGGTAACTGAGCGGGGATTCGTATTAGCCACAGTAATGGAACGGATCTCTCACTAAAATTAGCCAGACTTATCTAAATAAGACAGGCTTTTCGCTTATCTAGCTTGATGGAATACCCCCCAGGTGTTGGTCTCAGTGTGTGCACATTCACCCCCTCCCTTAATTTATCTAGAAAGTGTGCAGTCCTTCAGTACCTTAGGTAAGCCATCTATCTGGAGGGTTGTAACAAGTTTATTTATTATTATTTCCTTTATTTACCGGATAGGAAATGACGACCTGGCTAAAAAGGCTAACGGGCATAAAACAACATATAGCAGACAAACACAATAAAAACATTGTATTACACATTAATTGTACTTATTTGGTAAGCTATTTGCCAATCCATTACAAGCTCAAGTATGAAAATTACCCGTTTCAATTCTATAAACATGATTTATGTAACGAATTAAGCCTGCGCTAGTCTCCGTTTCACCGTGAAATTACGTCACATCACATCTGAGGCTGCGGGTCATCTGGTGCTGCGTTTCAATAGCCGTTCAACATGCCCTCGTTGACTTCCCCTCAGCACTTGCCCTTGGGGGAATCCCCACCGCCATCCTAAGTGTCGTTCCATTAGTCTGAAAATCTGAAGTGAACTTGGTGAGATCGACCCTCGGAGGGCTGAGGGAGCAAGTGAACAACGATGGTCATGCCAAGGGTGTATATCACCCACAATGCATTGCTGTCATGAAGTTGGATACTATTGCAAAATCCTGCTTCGTGGTATAGGCTTCCGGTCTGGAAGAAATATTTTGGCGCTGACTGGCCTCCAAGTGGACATAGACTTTAAACATCAATTTGGACATAAAATACGCAGTGGAGTGTGTGGACAATGCCTCTTGCGCTGTGTTCGGGTACGTACATTTATATATATACGTATGAAACTGGAGTATATCAAGGCTGTGTTGCCCTTCAGGCATTTATTTCACTTTCAAATTTTCTGTAGTTAATTAAATATGACAAATCAATAATTTGTTATTACCTGTTTGTAGTTGAAAACGAGAACTGGATTGCTATTTTATAGTTAAACAAACTAATTTATAAAATGTATATTATTTATAGACTTATTACTCTGGTCCAACACACAGCAAATTGTTTATTTTATAGAGCTAACGGTCCCGTGGGAAGAAGCAATCGACGAGGCTTACAAAAGAAAGAAACTCCGCTACAGAGAATTAGCAGCTGAAGCAGAACAGCGAGGTTTGAGAACAAAGGTGTGCCCTGTGGAAGTTGGATGCCGTGGATTTGTGGCAATATCAACTACCAAACTCCTTAAGGAGTTGAGGATCTGCGGCAAAGATTTGCGCCAGACCATAAAAGCTATATCAGATATAGCAGAAAGAAGTAGCCAGTGGCAGTGGCTGAAAAGGAAGGATCCTATATGGGCACAAAAGTAAAGAACATCATGCTGAAAAACCAAGAAAGGATAAATCTCAGAACAAAGGTATAAAAGGTAAGTCTTTCCTGCAGAGCGTCATTTATCAAGCCTGCAGGAACAGAGTAGGGAAAGATTATCTTCTTTTCAGGTAGTAAGCATCCCTGCAGAGTTGGCAGAACGTGGCTGCAGGCATAGGGAATAGGGATAGGTATAGGGACATCTGCAGAGCGTCATATATCATATATTAAGCCTGCAGTAACAGAGTAGGGAAAGATTATCTTCTTTTCAGGTGGTAAGTATCTCTGCAGAGTTGGCATTGAAAGCCTGCAGGAATAGGAATTAGGGACAGGTATAGGGGTATCTCTCAGTTTAATAAACAACAAAACAAATTTTTTGTTGTTTTTTTAATATCTGGCCGAGAGCGGATATATAGCGGGGTGGCTCTGAGACGTCATTGCTCACCATTAAGCCTTCTGGAGGTGTCGTGGGCTCAAATTAACGAAACATCTGGGATGGAGGGTGCCCACTTGATAACCCCAATGACATATCTGCTCTCAACCCAAGTCCATTCTAAAATATTGTCTTCTGAAGTGCTCATCTTGGAATATGGCATAATGGATATTATAACATCCTATCCTGTGTATATTGAAATGTCTGGTTGTTTGTCACACGATTACATCACTTCCTGTGTAGTCACTTCCTGTTACCGTCTTCTTGGCTCTGTCAAAGAACTTACATTGACAAGAAGTGAAAGCTAATTGGTCGTTCCATTGCAACATCAGCGCACACAGCAGCAAAGCTTCGCCTCCGCCATTTTGGACTGAAGGTGACTGCCGTAGAACCGACGCTCCTCCCCACTCTATTCTCCATAGAGATATTTTACAACCGCGAATATAAGATCCCTGATTTACCAACACTTACAATTCGTTCTTGGTTTGAAGAGAGAAACGGTTACTTCTAAACATGCCAACTCGTTTTTTACGTTTTGAACTGTGAATTTATATATAACAATTTTTGACAACGCTTCAAATAAAAAACTACAACCTGACTTTTTTCCTAGGTTCTGAATGTCTCTAAAATGATTTCCTGCGCTGCTCTGTGCAACCACCCTCCCGTCCCGATCCGTTGCTCTCGTTTTTAGCCAGCTAGATTCGCTTTGAGTGAAGTCTTCCAAGTCAAGTGACATGACATTTAGTTAGTTTGTTAATTAGCTAGTTAGTTAGTTCGTTAGCTAGTTATTATGCTTAGTTAGTTAGTAGGCAGTTACAAGCCTCACATGTTGAAAATAAATAAAATGTACTAGTTATGTACTCAGAACGATGTTTGCGGTCAGGGACGAAACACGGCGCCATTTTGTTGATATAGCTACGTTAACAAAACTACGTACCTAAACAGTACTAGCTAACAATGAATAACACAACATTTTATTAAGAATGACTAAATACTTTAATACTTATGTATACACAACTACTTAATTCATTGTTTGAAAGGTAAAGAGAAAGTCCACAAACTTCATCTGTAGAAAGCTATAGGAAAAGGATAAAGTTGACGGAGATCCTAGGTCGGTTTTGTGTTACACTCAATTGCTGATGGGCATTTTAAACTGATCAAAGCTCTGTGGCATTTTAGCGCTTTGTGGTATGGATTTTGCAGTTCTTTTCACGACGACACTCGGTACACAGGTTTGTACCCTAGACTTTTTTGCGATGAAGAATTTTAGACAAATACAAAAAAACATAAGACAGTAAGCAGAAGGCCTGTGTTGAACAATGCAAATATATTATAAATATGCAATTATTAAACCTATTTACTCTAACCTATTTATTAGATTTATGAAACAATAAATGCAGAAATTTGTAAAAAAAACAAAAAAACATGAATTCACACATTTTATTTATTCAACAATACAAACTTTCACATCATGGGTTCAGTTTTACAAAGACGACTATTTAAAAAAGCATTTTCAATTTGAGTGTGATATTAGTTTTCAGTATACACAGTGCATCCGGAAAGTATTCATACCCCTTCACTTTTTCCACATTTTATTATGTTAAAGCCTAATTCCAAAATGGATTGAATAAATTTTTTTAGACATGAGGCTGTAATTGCTGCCAAAGGTGCTTCAACAAAGTATTGAGCAAAGGGTGTGAATACTTATGTACATGTGATTATTTAATTTTTTTATTTTTAATACATTTGCAAAATTTAAAAAAACTTTTTTTACTTTGTCATTATGCCGTATTGTGTGTAGAATGTTGAGAAATTTTTTTATTTAATCCATTTTGGAATTAGGCTGTAACATAATGTAATGTGGAAAAAGTGAAGGGGTATGAATACTTTCCGGATGCACTGTACATACAGATTAGATGGCCTCTTAAACTGGTTAGGGTGGAAATGTACAATGCACACCTTGTAGCTCTGATGGAGCCTTTGAGAGCTTATCCCCACCAAAGATGCATTCCTTAGATTCTGCACCCATCACCTGGCATACCTGTAAAAGGCAGACATATGCATTTCTTTATTCATTCAAGCTCATTCTAACTTAGTGACATATCCATATAAATTCAAATGAATATGGTGATTAATACTAGACAGGGCTAACTTAACATTTAGGTGGGCTGCTCGGCCAATAATTGTAACAGTTCAATGACAGTGAATCAGCATTGAAAGTTAAAAGAATAGGGTTTGTACCCTACATACATTACATTACTTTTAATACAGAAAATCATTAAAACACTAACTAATAATAAAAGAAAGTCCAGTGTCTGAGCCTGTGCACTAAACACATTTTTGATAGCAGCAGGTGCATAAGTTAGCGCTAGCATAGTCCCACTTGAAAATATTTGAATAATAATTTCTACACTTGTACCTGTCAAGGTCTTTGGAGAACCGATGAAAGGCAAGATGTGTACTGTCACACTGATAATTTTTGCAGTGGATTGCTGAACACTGTTTTCTGTTATTCCACTTAATTTTCGCAGTCATGGTGTCTTTGTCATAAGTTTAGTGTACTTCTGCTGGTTCTGTTCTTGGCGCTTTCAGTCCAAAATGGCGGCAGCGCTACTGAAGCGCGATCTAGTGGCGGTTGTCAAAACAGCACCACAGTTTCGTCTCGTGTGCTTCTATACTCTTTGGCTCTGTTAACAAACGAGACAGACCTGTGGTGATGCTTTAAAAGTTATCCACTTGCATCGAATACGAAGCATCATAGTGCAATGCTGTAAGGCCATATATTTGTCATTAGACATGTTAAAGATAATATGCTATTATTTAGTTAAAAATTAGGTTTGATAAGTAATTTAAAAACGGGTTTATTTACAACTATGTACAATGTAATGTGAAGTTAAGAACATACACTGAATATTGTTGTATTGTTTATTTACAGTTTTCAC
>JAPMUY010009463.1:5000-7500 GCA_026901105.3 Galaxias olidus
CAATGTTGCGTGTTTTCCAAAACAATGCAATATTGGAAAATTTTCCATGCGCGAGGTACTGATGGTGCTCAGGCCATTCAATCAACCTCTCCGCTGCCCGCGAGCCTGCCCTCTAACACCTATTATGATCAAACCCATTGATGTGTGAATCTAAATTGGGTCACGTATGATGCTCACATAATTGTGTTCTCTTTCGTGGAGTGGAGGCATTTAAGGAGCGTTCTGAGGTCTGCTCGTGGACCAAGAGAAGCTACGTGATAGAGGCCACCGTCTAGTCTGCTTTGCCAATGTTTAGTTCCACAATGGACAAGGGCTTCTTGTTGGTGAATTTGGCGCTCGAGTTGTTTTTCCTCAATGAGGTTTTACATTGCTATTACTCTTTGTTGCTGTTGAACCTACTGTACATGCTATGAACCTTAATAGATATTGAGCTCTATAAAAAATATGGATATTTGCAATAGGAGTTAGGCTGTTCTCCCTGGTTGGGGGTTCAAGCGTTATAAAGCTTGACGGCTTTCTCAATGGGTATAGTAGTCTATCGTTTCGCTCTATAAATTTTGGCAGCAATTGAAACATGCCCTCATTGTTATGGGTTAATTAAATGGTTGATTACTTCACCAACATGCCCCCCAGACTTTTCATTGAGAGCGGATGGAGGAGTAAAAACATTTCGCCATATTAGAGCGTTCTTCTTCACCCCCTAAAATGGGGGTGGAGGCTTTGAGAATCACATTAGCAATGCAAATGAGCTTTTTTGAAAAGCACGGGCACCTGCTGTCTCGTGCATTTGCATTGGCTTTTTCTACGCGCGCACCCTCATTAGAATTATGTTCTATTTTTGCGGCGCGTGATTGGTGCTCAAGGCTAAGCTCGAGCACAGGGGCTTCTTAAAACCTTCTCGCGCTCATTGCTTTTTTAGCATAACAAAGGGAGAGGAGAAGAGTGGCCAAATGAAAAGGCTAAAAGCGCGCGATTGTCCTTGTGTCAGCCAAGCAGACAAGGTAAGAGAGCGTGCACGAGGGTCTGGTCTGCAAGACGCTCTTTGCCAACAGCGCGCACGTACCCATCAACAGGCGCAACCGCGAAAATCAGATTAAAGCGCCTTATTTACGTCGAAGGCATGGCCCGTCCTAATTTTTTATCTCTCTCAACAACACAAAACGTTACAATGTATGCTAATGTACTCGTATGGTCAATGGCATAGAGTCACAAGGTTTACTGCATGGGATTAATCGAATAGGGAAAACTATGCATGCGCCTTTTTTTCGGTGGAGAGTTGAATTTGCCTCAATGCATGTCTGGAGGTTTAGATGAATAGATAAGAGACGACTTTATCTGGAGGGGGAAAATCTCCGCTTGGGAAAGATTTATGAGATAACATCAAATCGGTATTAGGCAAAGACAGACAGATAGCATAACCGCGGACGGATAGAATTTTCAGCTGCGTTTCCAAATCAGCCTTTTTTCCCTCTCCGTGTCTGACGGTTGTAAACAGGGTCAGGGGAGCGCGAGAGAGCAGAAGCACATGATGGCAGATAAAGGCCTGCCTGTGTCTGAGGGCAGAGGAGAGGAGGATGAGAGGAGAGGGTAAAAGAGAAAGAGAGAAGAGGGGTGGAGGTTGGATGATAAAGGGGCCTCTATGCGGAGTGAGAGAAGGCTCTCACAGAGGGAGTTGGGTCTCCATAGAATAGCCATGAAGGAGAGAGGGAGAGAGAAAAACAAAATCACTAGCTTGAAAGATGTAACTGCTATGCTAATGATGCTACTGTGCAGAGAAACTAACTAGAATAGACTTCAAAGTACTGCTAGTTGCTTAGGAATTTCTCCTAACAGAACATACAGTTCGAAATTGCCATTGAAAATGCCAAGAAGGGGTTAAATATCACAGATATCTAAACCCACACACACAAAAAAAAGAATCAGAAGGCATATGCCTCAGACCATATTGTTCCACGTTCTATGTGGGCATGTTAAGCTTTTATGTAGGCTTAATGATGGTATAATGAATGGGATTATTTTAGTATAATTTCCAAAGTCAGTTATTTCCAGAGTTTTAGCTTCAGGATATCTGTCACTAAGTTATGTGCACATTTAACTGGGTAAGGTTTGCATAATAGTTTGCGAACGATCTTACACCAACTCTTGATTCCTCAAAGTTCTTTAGTTTAATCTTTTTCTAACAATTAGCCTCTGTTTATATGTATTTACAGTGGGGAAATTAACTTGATTGGTAAGTTAAATAAAACCTTGCCCTCAACTGCCAATAGATTGAATCATTGTCATAGCTTTCCATGCATCCCTATATAAAAGGGGAAACGCATCCATAGCAGTTCTAAGTGACTACAACACATTGTAGCCGTACAATTCACAAGGGCCCCAGTGCATTGACTGTAAATAAGCCTGTTAATACAGATGGATGTGTCTATGAACTTGTGAATGCTGCAAGGCAGAACCTTTCACCCACGCCATCCTAAACATCTTTATCAAATCAAATCATGTT
>JAPMUY010009463.1:12500-57500 GCA_026901105.3 Galaxias olidus
CGGGGACGAGCCGAAACCCGTCAAGGTCCGGTCCAAATCCCTGGACCGTCTGGAGGACGCCGAGGCCCTGAACGCCACAGCCGACCAGACAGTGGAGGAAGGCACGGCCACGGAGGAAGAGCAGAAACCCTCCTCCTCTTCCTCGCACAGCACCAAGCACATGAAACGCTGGCACTCCTTCAAGAAGCTGATGGCGCAGAAGACGCACAAGAAAAGCGGCGTAAGTGTCGGCGGCGGTGCGGGCGGGGAGGAAGGCAAAGAGGCAGAGGGAGCGGAGGGAGGAGAGAGCGGCGCCGGAGACTCCTCCACCATCGACTCCAAGACGAGCGACGGCGCCGGTCAGAAGAGGTGGAAGCTGAAGCGCTCCTGGACCTTCCAGGGCCTGAAGAGGGACACCTCCCTGGTGGGGATCAGCAAGAACGCCAAGGGCTCCGAGAAGGGCTCCAACGAGAACCTAAAGGCCGAGGACGGCGCCGCCGCCTCCGCTGCCGAGGAAGGAGAGCAGGGGGCGGACGCTGACGCCACCGCCTCCGCGGGCGCAGAGGGCGAGGAGGCCAAAGTGGACGGAGCAGAGGAGAAAGGTGAGGGAGGAGAGGAGGAGAAGGTGGCGGTGGCGGCCGGTGGCGGCACGGTCACGCAGCACGCCAACGAGATCTGGACCTCCTTCAAGAAGCGCGTTGCGCCAAAGTCCAAGCGTGCCAACACGGAGGCCGGCCCAAGCGGCGAGGAGGAGGGCGCTGCTGCGGCGACGGCTGCTGCGGGTGAACAGGAGGCGACGGAGGACGGCGGCAAAGACAAGGCGGCGGCCAAGGCGAAGCGCGGCCACTTCGGGCGCGCTGTGTCGCTGAAGAACTTCATCCTGAGGAAGGGCAAGTCCGCCAGCGTCGACATGGGAGACGGCGGCACCAAGGAGGAAGCGGACGGAGAGGCCGCCGCGGAGGCAGCCGAGGCCGCAGCCGACCAATCGGAGGCCGCCGTCGCCGCCGTCGCCGAGGGCCAGAGTAACGACAAGGAGGCGGCGACTCCCACCGCCGTTGAGAACGCCGAGGGCGAGACGGCCAAGGCAGACGCTCCGGTAAACGGCGAGGCGGAGAAAACGGCCGCGGACGCCGCTGCGGAACCCCCGGCTGCCCTCCCGGCGACGCCGGTGACCAACGGCGAGAACGGGTGTTCCAACGGAACAGGGGAGAACAATCACGGGGAGGAGGACGAGGAGGTGGAGGAGAAGGAGAAGAAGACCACCGCGAGCACGCCGAGCAAGAAGAAGACGGAGGAGGCCAGCACCAAGATCATCAACACCACTGTGGACGCGAGCAGCGGTGAGTCAGCCTCTGAAGGGGACTGTCATTCTGTGGTACCGCTGTTGCACCTCGGAGATGACAAACCACCACAAATAAACAGTAGTGAGCAACGACGTAGTGGCAGCAGTGCACAGGAAAACATAAGCTTGGCTACGTTAGCGCTAGGGGATGACAGGGACGGGGAAGAGGGGTGGCCTCCACAAAATGGAGGCCATGACGCCGAGTCATATTACCAGGGGAGGGAGGATGAGGATGAGGCCATGAGGAAGAGGATGCTCCGAGAAGCGGCGGCTTCCATCGTACAGTCTGTGATGTCAGCCGCGACTAACCAATTAGAGAAGGAGCTAGTGTTTTCAGTGGACAGCGAGCTAGGCTCCATGTGGTCAGCCAATAATGGCAGCCAGCAATCTGATGTTGATGTTAGATTCTGTCATTGAGACGTCCAACACACACACACACACACACGCACACGTTTAAAGAAAAAGATAACACATGCACACAGTCACTAACTTGAAAATATATAAATACATTATATAGATGCATGTACATTTCCCTGACTTGAGTGTTTTGGTGTTGTGGCATGACAATGAAATTTTAGATTGAATCCCAAAGGCCTTTCTGGTAAAAATACTGGGAAAAATACTGGGATGCGCATGAGTTCCAATGTGAATAGAAAAGAAAAGAGAAACCATAAAAATGACAGCCCATAGAAGGACAGTGAGCCTTGCTCAACGACAATTTGTGCTAGGACACCTAAGATGGCCGACCCATTGTTATGTTATCTTACCTGTTGGCGCAACTCAAACCATTGTGATTTCTGTTGACCTTGCTTTACATACAAAAATAAGAAAACTATTTGCAACAGGGGACTGAAGATTTGAATATGCATTCACATTGAACTCATTCTTTATTTCCTGGTGAGACACAGTGAAACATGTCATTGGTTAGGTAAATAATCTTTCTGACAAATGACTGAATGAGTTCAATGATTTTCCTCTGGCACTGTAGCACTTTGGTGCTAGATAGATGCCTTTGGCACACATCTCTCTATGCAAGAGTTGAAAAAGAGATGAATCCAGTAAGGCATCAATACATTTGACTTAACCAAATGATTAGCACTCAAATTTGATCATTACAGAGTCGACTCTATTAGCATTTTCCCAACATGTCTGCCAAACTGCATGGCAATGAAACTGTGCTGACCTTGTTCCTGTAAAAAGGAATAATCTGAGCCAGCAGGGTGCAGGTATATAGGTCAGCGCTGAATATAAAAAAATGTTGGCCAAGCTATATAACATCACTATAGAGACATTATAGAGAATGATTGGCAGGTGGTTTACAGTGCTCTATGTTGGTCTTCCTTCTGATTGGTTCAAACGGGTCATCTTGTCTTGTCGTTTTTGTGAAGGCTTAATGCCCATATTAATTATCTTCCCATATGAAGTGTCTTCTCATGTTGTGATGTACGTATATCTACTCATTGATATGTAATGTTAGCGACATGTGTGTTGTTTTGGTATATCTGTTTGTCTCGCACTAACACTTACAAATCTCCTTAGATAAGAAATTATAGAACTTAGTCCTAACAGTAGTCTTTTTGGTTAAACTTTCTTGTGAATTTGATCCCAGTTTTTTTATTGAATGTATCTTATACCTTTTAAAATATATATATATATTTTTTAATATATTTTCAATCTCTTCTGTTATCATTCACCAGAAAAAAAGGCGGGAAACGTGTGAGGCCACACAAAGAGGATTAGATCTGCCCCGGGATTCGCTGAGTGAGGAGCTTTGAGCCCCCTAACTCCTCCTCTTCCTTCCCTCCTACTCCTTCTCTCCTCCCTCCATCCCGCATTTCTCCCCAATAAACGGAGTAATCATGTGTTTATGCCCACGATTCACCATGGTGAGAGCGATGCAATCCATATAGATAAAGAGAAAAAATTATTAATACTCAAAAAGCAATAATTCAGTCATCTTATTATTCAGTCAGTAAGCGATTTCCGAAATTTTCAGTACATTCCACTCATTCCATTCATTCATGTACATCCATTTTTTTTGCTTGTCTTTTTTGTGAGATTTTATATTGTCTAAAAAAATAAGATGAAAATGTGACATTCCACCTTTTTGTCAAATGTTACTATACACTCTTTATAATCTCATTTGCCAGAATCAAAAAAAAAAAAGACTGCTAGTTTTATATCGATCAGCGGCCATTTTGTTTGTAGTTTTTACCCAATAGATATTTCAAAATGCACCAAGAACACATTGCTTATTCTATCCCTAAAGACTGCCACCCTTTCTTCCCTCCCTGTATTGAACCACAAAGGAATGTGTTCTGCTCTGTGTATTAATGTTTTTAGACTGTTAATTATATTGTGTACATGAGTAAACCACCATAAAATATTAAGACAAAATGTTTTTTGTTTTGTTTGTTTTTTAAACACATCTTCTCACTGTATGCAGTCTGATCTGCTGTATTGAAAAAAAAATGTTTTGTTGGTCAAGTTTTCACATGTTCGCTAGCAAATTGTCAAAAAAAATAGAACAATAAAGACTAAAATCTAACAACTAAATCATACGTCTGTTCTTACCTTGAATTGTATTTTGTTTGAAAACATGCAGAGGCACAGCACAGTACAGCATATAATAATGAGGTGAATAACATTTAAAAAAGTTGAGTCAGGGAGTTCAAATAGTTTACAGTAGTACACAGCGCTATACTATAGTTGGTTATAAAAAAAACATTTTAAGTATTATATATGGTACTGGTAATTCTGTTTTTAATTCAAAGGATGTCATATTTTTAGGAACATGGTGCTCGTTCATTAATTTACTAAATAAATATCATGAACAGTTTTTATAATTTCAGTGTTCCTGTGTCCTTTCTGAAAACAAAAGGCGCTGCAGCTCATGAACGTTGAGAGAGGCATTAGGGCGGAAATGCTATTGGCCATTAATCTGAATATTGATAATCTGTCATCTTTTTACGTAATGCCTGAATAATGCTAGATTACTGCAGACATAACAGAATCATAATAGATTTTGTTGGCTTATGGCAAATCTTACATTTGCCCTTTCCTGTCCTAGACATTGCTATTTATAAAGAAGTTAATTCCCTTACCCATTTACAGTAAAATGTACAATTTAACTGTTATGCAACTACACACATTTTCTTTGATGCCTTCATTCTAAATCATGGATTTACTGAAATGTATTAAGATATGCTATAATTATCACTATTACATTCTGTGAATTATTATTATAAATTATACATGATTGAACTGCTAAAAAAGTGCATAAATCTATACATTTTTACTAAACATATTTGGGTAGGCCCATGTATAGTAATCCATTTATAGTTGTGATTTCACATATAAAGGTGGTTAAAGTACCATCAGTTAAATTACCCATAACCCCTTGTAAAACCTTTGTATTGGCAGATGTTTGTAACATGTATGCGATCAACAGAGACTGACTGAACCAGGATTCATGAAACCAATTAAAAAGACAATCAGACCTGTCTCCTGGTGGCCACAATACCTCCCTTGTCTCTCCACCTTTACCACAACATTTCCCCCATGTCTCCCTGGGAGGCAGCTGACAATACTCAACTGTCTGTGTAAATCACCAGCATACTGTCTCCGGTCAAAGCCAAATCTCTAGGATTATGCTATTACAGCGTTAATGCCTCCCTGAACGATTGACTGATTGACTGACTGGCGGTAAGACCACCGAGAGCCAGCACGTAGAATTAGAACAGGTAGCACGGGCTGTGAGCACAGTAACATGGAAAATGGGATTTGGGGGAACCTAAAATGGCTGACTCCTAGCTCACAAGGTCTGGCCAACCACATCACCTACTTCAGTTTATGTTTTTCTGTCGGCAGAAAGAAAACACCATGTTATTTGCTGACTGGGGACCAATGTTCTACTCAAGCCTATCTCTAGGATCCAAAACCAATAGGCAGCCTCCGATGGTTTTCAATGTAAGAGTCAAAATGTTGAATATTGACAGTTAGTATGATAAATCAGAAGGTATAGGGTAAATGAGATAGGCCTACCTGTCCACATTCAGTTGATGACATGGTCTACTTTAATTGTAAGGCACATTTGTCAGATATATGCAGACGTATTGAAGCATCGCATGGAAGACAGATGTTAGGTAGTGTTTGGAGCAAAACGCTTTTGACCATGAAGTTTGTGATATACTTGAGTTTACTTTGATCATCTTTCTCTGTGCAACAAATACAACTTTTACTGGATGAGTCTGTATGAGTTTGAAGTCTGCTAACAAAAGGCCATGCTTCCCATCATATCTGTTTTTGGATTTCCGGATCCTGGATTTGTGAGTAACATGATGGCAGTTCAAAAGATAACAAGTAATAAAAAAGGTACAAACTAAGGCTAAGAAGAGAGTGCCAGTGGACACGCGTCAGAAACAAAAGTCTCAACCACTCAGTGTCCAAAGTGGCAGTTGGAAATGCCAAAGAATGCAGCCGCAACAGACATAACGGGCCGAGCAGAGGTTTCCTGGTTGGGATTACGGGAGAGTAGCCGTAATGGCAGCCAGGGTTGCAAGCTTGAGCCTTGCAATATTAAGGCCGCCTTAGTCATTACTGACCGCCTGCACGCTTAAATGATAGGTTGTATTAGAGGCTCAGGCTGTGTCCACCACGCTTTACAGACAGTTAGTAAGTGTGGATTATTACAATGGCAGAGTGAGGTTATGTGTTACTAAGGTCATATGTATTGTGTGTCACATAGTAGTTATGGAGGTATTACCTCTGTATAATTTATGACATTTAATTACAATTATTATAATTATAATTATTTTTTTATTCTGTTGTTTAACCAGGTAAGTCCAACTGAGCACAAAAGCTCTTTCACAGTGGTGACCTGGCCCCGTATGGGGAAATTAACCAAATCTAGCTCTATGCCAGTGCCTGGTCAGGACAGTGACGAGAGGATTATCCCTAAACATGTTTTTATGGTGGTGGGAGGAAACCCATACAAACACGGGGAATACATGCAAACTCCACACCGAAAGGACCTGGATCGGCCGGGGGTTCAAACCCAGGACCTTTTACTATGAGACATCAGTGCTAACCACTGAGCCACCGTGCTGCCTAAATGCATTTGGCTGCCCATAATACATGATGACAAGATGACAGTTGGACTGAGACTGTCCTAAAAAAAAATGCAAAGACACATTTAAAATGAGGAAAACAGTATTGTGATCAAATGAGTTGAGAGTGGTAGGACTGCTTTGAGCAGGGTGCAGAACCAACAGACATGACCACCGCTCAAAGGGATGTCACATATGTATCTGTATCTTGGTCTGACAATTTCTTCCATATGCCTCATGAGTTCAGGCAGGGTTGGAGTTATGTAGGAGCTAGTGGGAGCTCAGCTCCCATACACAGGGGTCTGAGTTCCCATGAAAGCAGAAAAGTCCTACATCTGTGGGGGTCGCCAATACACTGTACCGGTTAAGCTATTATTTATTTATCTATTATCTATTTATCTCCGCCACCCACGTTAGAGACCCCCCACAAAACTCAGATTATAACTCGAACCCTGAATTCAGGTATGAATCAAGTGTTAAAGCTATTATTTACAGCAGGTGTTGGAGAACAATTCCCATTTATAAAATGGATGCTAGCCCTTGGGAGACTCACTGGAGAGTTGGCCGAGGTAAAGACGTGGCCGTAGATGGATTATTGTCCCCCTCCATAGCCTACATACAGTACACACAGCATCTCCCTCAGACGGTCCCATTGTTTGTCTTAAATGGATGTATTATTGTCACCCCCTTAGCCTACATACAGTACACACAGCATCTCCCTCAGACTCTCCCATTGTTTGTCTTAAAACAGCAGGTTTACCAGATGGTGGTTACCAGTACTGTTTGTGTAACCATCCTTTATTACCCTTGGACCTTTGGTAAATATTTAAAAAGGTGTTCCTCGCAAAACTCGTTATGTTTCAAAATCAGGAAAGAATTTGATCTGGACAAAGGAACAAGACAAAGAGTAACTTTTATATTAAAAACTCGTTAACAATCCAAAGCATAGTATTTCACATAGATAATGTGTACTTTGATGACTGCAGAGGCAAAAGATGCCAATCAACCACAAAGAGAGAAGTGACACAAACATAAAAATCACAAATAAAAGTTTTAACAAAACAAAATAAAAGAATAATCGACAGGGGTTCACACAGCTTAAAATCTGCGTCAATAAACCCATTTGCTTATTCATATCAAGTGACTGGATGTGACAAAAACACCTCACTTCTTTCTTGACCTGGCAGACAAAAGTGTACAAGCGGAGAGAATGTAATGTTACAAGGGACAGTCTGTTTGGAAAAGCAGGTCTAAGTTGCTCTTAGAAAAAAAACAAAAAAACATTTAGGAATACTTTCTCTGTGTGCCGCACTAACGTAAACTAAGAAGGGAACCATGACAACAGGATGTGAGGATTCAACTTCCTGTAACAATACCATCCCCCCCAAAAAAAGATTTTGTCTCATCTTTGGGTTGTCATGGTAGCAGTACTAGAGACCCATTGATGGCACTTGGAATGGGATAGCGACAGAGAAAAACTAGCCCCAGGGGGCAGACCGGATGTCTTTATTGAGAATATGATGTATGGAGCATTTCACCCATTGAAACCGCCTAGCCAGCGTTAAACTATTCGACTGAGTGGCGATCTCCAAAGAAAAACGTGCTTGTTGATGTCTGACGGCTACAAAGAGCACTCAGATTCGTGCTTTCATAAAAATAAAAATAAACAGACAAAAGACATGAGCGAGGAAGGGATAATGACACCAAAGTAAACACACAAAGTACTTGTATAAGCTGGTAAATAAAGTGCAGGGATAATAAATTTATGTATAGACAACAGTGGACGAGGAGTTACAGAGGTGATCATAGTCAACACACACACACACAAGAAGATTATAGAGGCACTTAGCTGTCTATGCCAATATGTTTGCGTCAAGTAATTGAGAGTTTGTTTGAGTGTGTGTGTGTGGGCTCTTGCATGCTCTTTGGGACTTGATTGCAAAATAATGGTTGCGCTTAGACACTAGTGTTGTGTGCTAATCTACCGCATTTTAACAGAAGTACATTAATAAAAAGAACCTCATTTGTAAACGAGAAAAGGCCACCATACCGTTTAGTACAGAATCAAAACCATAGCCATGAATATCTGTATATATAAATATGTATACACACACATCCAAAAAGGCAATAAAAAAAAAAAAAGAAAAGATTTTGCTTTTTGCTTTCGTCATAATTTATCCCGTGGTATTTACAACAGGGCTTACAAAGCTTATAAGTCGGGGATAAAGACACCTTTTACTGACAGACATCGTTTGTAGAAAATACACTCGTTTATTCACATCCCATCCGCTCCAGACAACTTTTTCTTTCGTTAACTTTTCTTTCAAAGAAACAACCCATTTTCGTCCTTCTTATCTGTCCTTCGATTCGTTTATACATTCTTCCATTCCCTTTCTTTCCTTTTCTCTCCGACATCCTCTTCGTTATTTTTTCTCTCCATCCGCTCATACCTCATCCCATTCTTTCTTCTACTCCATTTTGGACATCTCAAATTTGGTAGTCATCGTTTCCTGTGAGGTGTATGTGAGAGATGGGGGAGGGGCAACGGACAGAAGATTGGTAATTTCTCACATTTCACATACACATCAGATCGTTTAGACTGACAAAATGCACAGCAGCACTGAAGGCGTATCTACTTCTGCTACTACATCCTGGAACTTATGGCTACTTCTGACAACGTTTTGTTGCCATGCAATATCCACCAGTTTCTCTGATGATTCGTTAGCTCTAAAACGTGTTGCCAAGCAACCTCTGCTATTAGGCATCCATTCAGGAAGTATTTGAAATCCCAGGGGAGACTCAAATAGTTTCTGATGTCATGACTCTTCTAGTGCGGCAACACTAAACTCTCTGTTCTAGAACAGTTAATTGTCTGATCTTCTCTCCGTGTGCGTTCCGGAACAAAACCTACGATTCCAGTCCCAATCCTCAGCAATCATGATCCCCATTAGGATGACCACATACACAACAAACTAGTCCGATTCTGACGAAAAGGGAAGACAGACATTCAGTTCAGACCATCTGTATAATAGCTATGGAGATTCTACGGTGAGATTAGTCAGACGGCAGGAAGCTTGCACATGACATGGACATGTTGTAACTGCCCGTGTACTGTGGCGCCTAGCAGTCCTTTGTCTTTTCCCATGGTTACAGCTATTATGAATCGATAGTATGGATTATATAGGCACAGTATGGATTCTATAGACATAGTATGGATTCTATAGGCACAGTATGGATACTATAGACATAGTATGGATTCTACAGACATAGTATGGATTCTATAGACATAGTATGTATTCTAAAGACATAGTATGGACTCTATAGACATAGTATGTATTCTATAGACATAGTATAGATTCTATAGAGATAGTATGTATTCTATAGAGATAGTATGTATTCCATAGACATAGTATAGATTCTATAGAGATAGTATGTATTCTATAGAGATAGTATGTATTCCATAGACATAGTATAGATTCTATAGACATTTGTGGCGTGGTGCACTCCCTCTGTTCACTTCAACACAACGTGGCTGCATGGAGAATCGTAAATGGCTGATTTGGAGGGAAGATTCTGTATGGAAAAGCTAAACAACAATGGAGCGACAAAATCCCCTCCCACCAGACACACACGAAACACACTCACGTTACCACGTCGACAACCCCCCCCCCCCCCACCCCTGTCTTATTGTTCAGTTTGCCAAGACAACGGGGAGCGTAAACAGTGTGACGTAACCGTGGTTCTTGTTGCCGTTTGACAGGTGGATAGCGCCCTCTGCTGTTTAAACATGGAAAACTACAGCCGTTGCAGAAAATTGTCACTTTTTTATACAGCACCTATGGCAGAAGGTGCACACAATATCCCCTTGCCGCAAAGCAGTGGTTTGAATTATTTCTCACTGAGAAATGCAATGAGCGACTATTTGAGTATATAAATAAAAATGACAATGTTTTTCTTACCTCGTCCGAGTCCAGCAAAGGAGGCAGGGCCCTGAGAGACGAGGACAAAAACAAACTGTGACTATTTGAACGGTGCAATAATAGGCACTTACAGATCTATAAAGATGTATGTGTATGTATGCGTGTGTGTGTGTGTGTGTGTGTGTGTGTGTGTGTGTGTGTGTGTGTGTAGACTTACACATCAGCCATTGACGAGGGGATGTTTTCCTCAACCCATTTCAGATCCTCGTCCTGTGAAGAGCAGCCATTTAATGTTTTGTAGAAGCCCATGAAACCACTTCTGTAACTCATAGGTAACTAGCATACACTGGAGTAGGTACAAGAGGCTTTCTCAAACCTATTCAATGAACCAATACACATTGTAGTAACAGGTAGGTCACCATTTACACTTTACAATTACCGTAATATACAACATAAATGTAAATGTTAGTTATTCAACGTTTTAGAAACTAATGTTTTACTCGTAAGCCCTTGGCAATTTCTTAGGAGTGACCGTTGGTAAGACAGTGCTGCTGGCTGATAGCAGAGTGTAACTTTAGTTAACAGTTGTCTACGTGGCTAACGGTGGCAGACGAACATCCATGCTTGTTCATGGGCTTCATCCCGGTCAGATCCACTACACAGACGATCAGGGGTGTCAATACGAGTGTGAATAAGAGTGTCTTTGGGAATGTGATGAAGAGTGGCATTACAGGTGTGATTAAGAGAGTCTGTGTGTTCAGTAGTGTCATTGAAAATGTCATTGGGAATGTGACTAAGATTGTCATTGCAAGTGTGATCAGGAGTGACATTAGGAGTGTGATCAGGAGTGTCATTAAGAGTGCCATTAGGAGTGCCATTAGGAGTGTGATCAAGAGTGACATTAGGAGTGTGATTATGAGTGTCATAAAGAGTGACATTAGGAGTGTCATTAAGAGTGACATTAGGAGTGTGATTATGAGTGTCATTAAGAGTGCCATTAGGAGTGTGATTAAGAGTGACATTAGGAGTGTGATTATGAGTGTCATTAAGAGTGCCATTAGGAGTGCCATTAGGAGTGTGATCAGGAGTGACATTAGGAGTGTCATTAAGAGTGTAATTATGAGTGTCATTAAGAGTGCCATTAGGAGTGCCATTAGGAGTGTGATCAGGAGTGACATTAGGAGTGTCATTAAGAGTGTAATTATGAGTGTCATTAAGAGTGACATTAGGAGTGTGATTATGAGTGTCATTAAGAGTGCCATTAGGAGTGCCATTAGGAGTGTGATCAGGAGTGTCATTAAGAGTGCCATTAGGAGTGTAATTATGAGTGTCATTAAGAGTGCCATTAGGAGTGTGATTATGAGTGTGAGCTCACCACTTTGTTGGGCTTGGCTGTTCCGTTGGTCTCAGGTTTCATACCTCGCATCTTCACTCCCTCTGGAAACGACACCCACAAACACACACACAGTCATTTCCTCGTTCTCTGTCCTCCAAACTCCAAAACCATGACTTTATACCTTTCCCTGAGCTCCCCTACATAATTTATCTAGGAAGATCAAGGAAAAGGAACAAGGAAAAGGGGCTAGGAAAGGAAAGATAATGGACTATTAGAATGCAGCCAGGAATGGCAGTTGGTGTGAGGGAGGGAGGATCTTACCAAAGGCCTCATTGATAAGTTGTTCCTTGTCCTCCTCGTCACTGTCTTCATCCACTAGGGGGCTGAACGCATACCTGACACAACAAGATGTGCAAACACACACACACACACACACACACACACACACGCACGCACGCACGCACGCACACACGCACACACACACACGCGCACACGCGCACACGCACGCACACACACCAGCGCGCACACACACACGCGCACACACACACGCGCACACACACACGCGCACACACACACACACACGCGCACGCGCACACACACACGCACGCACACACACACAAACATAGCAGAGATTGGGGGTGTTAGGTTTACAAACTCTGCAAACACCTGACATACACAAGAGATGTGAGATAGGGGTGTTAGAATAAAAAACAACAACTCTACTGCTTACGTCTACAACAGAGACATACAAAAGCAAATCATAGCAGAGTTGGCACTGGTTAAAGTTAAAACCCTGTTTTACACTAGGAGAGCCACAATGTTTAAAAAGGGACTGGAGTTTAACACAACGGACAGTACTGATTTTCTGTGCAGATTTAAATAGCTAGGTGTTTGTATAGATCTGATATTAGTTGGTAGTTAGCTGGTGTTGACATAAGACCAAGTTGTGCACTTACCTCTGATTGTTAGCCGACGGTCGCCATAGGAACATGATGACCAATAGGATAAAGGAGAAGAGGAATCGCCAGAACGCATCCTCTATCCACAACTCTCTCCAGTCCTGCGGAGAGAGAGAGAGAGAGAGAGAGAGAGAGAGAGAGAGGAAGAGAGAATAACAGACAGCAGAAAGAGAGGCATGGAAAGGGAGAGAGAGATTGAGGAGCAGGGGTAACAACCTGTTAATATGTCATCGCACACTGGAGTTTGTTATATCAAACCACTCCGTGTTTTGATGTGTTTTTATGACAATGTCATCGTTTTTCATCCTTGTTCTGTTGTGTTTTTCTTGGAGGAAGAAGGGAGGGAGAGCGCTGAAAGAAACAGAGAGGAAGGACGATCCAGCAAATCCCCCTGTAATCTCCCCCAAACACAGAGTTTGAGTGGTTCATTCCCTGGACGGACGTTAGTCGTACGCGCCCAGAACGACATCCAGTCACCTCACCCAACCTCCCTGACACCCGTTACATAAGAATAGGAAGTACAGCGCTGTTGACACACTGGGAAGATTAACTGGTAATACATGTAATACATGTAATACATGTTTGACACAGGCACAGTCTGGGTTGCCAATTTATTGGTCAGACGATTTGTAGCGTGATCAAATGTGTTCTAGTATAATAGGAGGTTTTGTTAAAATATAAAATGATGTCCATGATATTTCAAATGTGAGACCTACTCTCCTAAGATAAGATGCAGTCTTAATGGAAGCAGCCTTTGTCCTTATGGTATGAAGAGAATTGCCCTAACAATGCCCTAACAATGCCCTAAAGTCATATTGTCACTAAACTGCAGTTATTTTGATCTCTTTATGATTAAATCCATTAGTTTGACACTTGATAAGCGTCAAATTATATTTGACATTTTCCCTAAAAATATTAATTTCAATCAGAAAAAAACTCTTCATTTGAACAAAACTCTTCAATTGAATAGTGGTTAAATACAGTACAGCAAGTACTGTGCTGAGTGGACACGGTACTGTACCCTCAAACAGGCCGGACACATTAAAGGTTCTGTGTTTAGTGGAACTGGTACTGTACCCTCTAACAGCCTGGACACATTAAAGGTTCCGGGTCTAGTGGAACTGGTACTGTACCCTCAAACAGACTGGACACATTAAAAGTTCTGTGTAGTGGAACTGGTACTGTACCCTCTAACAGGCCGGACACATTAAAGGTTCTGTGTTTAGTGGAACTGGTACTGTACCCTCTAACAGCCTGGACACATTAAAGGTTCCGGGTCTAGTGGAACTGGTACTGTACCCTCAAACAGACTGGACACATTAAAGGTTCTGTGTTTAGTGGAACTGGTACTGTACCCTCTAACAGACTGGACACATTATAGGTTCTGGGTCTAGTGGAACTGGTACTGTACCCTCTAACAGACTGGACACATTAAAGGTCCTGTGTTTGCTAATGTTGTGTTTAACTCACAGCCTGGCACTTTGACAGCATGAAGGTCTTGGCCGTCCAAATGATGAAAATGACCGAGGCTGAAAAGTGACACACAGACACACACACACACGCACACACACGTTAGAGCATTTTAATCCAGATAACTGATGACATAGATGTATTTATTCACTCATTAATACTGATACATAATGACATAGATGTATCAATTCACACACACACACACACACACACACACACACACACACACACACACACACACACACACACACACACACACACACACACACACACACACACACACACACACACACACACACACACACACACACACACACACACACACACACACACACACACACACACACACTGACCTATGACGGCGAAGACGAGTGTGTTGGTGAAGTGTCGGAAGAGGGAGAGTTTCACCAGGTTTCGTCTCAGTTTCAGCAGCTTCATGGTCTGGGCCAGACTCACAAAGATGTGAACGCACGCTGTCAAGGAATACCACTCACACCTCCAAACAGAAAGCACTTTACACAAACACTTTCAGAAACGAAGACCATATCCTCACAAAAATAACAAAGAGGTGACCACACAGTCAAAAAACTAAAAGACTCCCAGAAACCCCCTGTGCACACACTTTTCAGAAACAAATGCCTACCTTATACTACAACCTCAAAGATGTTGCCACAGTCTGTCAAGGAACACTCCCTCACAAAAGCAAACACATTACCTCTATTCTCAGAGACCAAAGAGACCATATACTCAGTACAAGAGTGTGAGGAAGATAATGTACTCATATTACTCACAACTCCATCGTTTATGTATTTTACAATGTACTCTTGCTGTACTGCCTTAGAGAAGTGGAAGCTTCCTCCGTCTGAACCTCAACGCACCTGATCCCACCTCAGAATTCCTGACCCATAAAACTAACTGGTTTTCCTACTCCGTGAGATAACTGGATGAAGCAAATCGGCCAAGCGACTAAGGTACTGTACATCTAAATTCCAAGATAAAACGCTCATTGAAAAAACTTGCTGACTGTGCTTTTTCACACCTCACGTCTCCCAGGGGCCCATAAGGGCCTCTTTACAGACGCGCTGAGCCTCTATCTGCGTCTAGGTCGGAGTTTGAACTGACAGAGGAGGGCAAAGCGGTGCTACGTCAGAAAACACAGACAGGCCTCGAGGCAGCTCCAACTGACGACGCCCTCGATATCTAACCGTCTGTGTATAATTATAAAACATCATTAAATTTCTCCGACTGTCGATATCTCCCCAAACGCGAGATGTGTGTGTGTGTGTGTGTGTGTGTGTGTGTGTGTGTGTGTGTGTGTGAACTAGAACGGCTTTTCTAGGAGATGGGGAGAAGGGTGGGGGAGGGCTCGATCAAAGAAAAGACTGAGGGGTGGGAGTGGGGGGGTTAAAAAAGGCAGATAGAAAAACTAGAAGCAAGGAAGAGGAGGAGAGCTGTCACCTACTATGACTAGAGGAAACCCCGGTAAAAGAGAGAGAGAGAGAGAGAGAGAGAGAGAGAGAGAGAGAAAGAGAGAGAAAGAGAGAAAAAAACTGAGAGAAAGTCAGGGAAAAAAAACAATAGAAAGAAAGAAAGAAAGAAAGAAAGAAAGAAAGAAAGAAAGAAAGAAAGAAACGGAGAGCAGCAGGAGGGAGGTGCAGTACAGGATATCCACCAGCAGAGGGTAGAGTCGAGAGCAGCCAGAGGAATAGCAGCCAGGAGAACCACGTCGTCTTCAGCCTGGACCACAGAGAGACAAGGAAGAAGCGAGGGAGGGGAGGGGAGGGAGGGAGGGAGGAGGAAGGGAACAAACGGAAGGGTGCATAGAGCAAAAAGGGGGGATGGGAGAGAGAGAGAAAAAAAAGAGGGATAAGAGAAAAGGGGAAAGAAAGGGCAGCACCACTCACACCCTGAACGGAACTCAACATGCAACCAGCCGGTTCCCATAGAGAGAGAGAGAGAGAGAGAGAGAGAGAGAGAGAGAGAGAGAGAGAGAGAGAGAGAGAGGTTAAGAGTTCATCTCGGGCGGGACACTCACACAGCAGTACCACACTGGACTGGACTACTTTACAATTCACCGCTGACCACAACTTAGGCTGTCATACAGCAACAAAGAGCAGTGACTCTGCCATGAGTTAGAGTGCTAAAACTGCTGAAATGCATCGTGGGAGTAGATAATGCAGTAAAAAATTACGTACGGACGAGACTAATTCAGATAAACCACGGCCACTAATGACACACAACTCAGGTTGACCAATGACTGAGCTTCCTAACTCAGGTTGACCAATGACTGAGCTTGGTTCTAACTCAGGTTGACCAATGACTGAGCTTGGTTCTTCACTCAGGTTGACCAATGACTGAGCTTAGTTCTAACTCAGGTTGACCAATGACTGAGCTTGGTTCTAACTCAGGTTGACCAATGACTGAGCTTGGTTCTAACTCAGGTTGACCAATGACTGAGCTTGGTTCTAACTCAGGTTGACCACTGACCAATGGCTGCATTTAGTTACGGCTCTTTACATTAGTAAGGTGTTGCAATAGGAAACAGTGCGGTTTGAATGGCAGGGGTAGTCTGCCACTGCGATGTAAACTAGACATTGGCGGAGGAGATTTGAAGAACAAAAAAACAACAACAATGGTCTCAAAGGTAGAGAGAGGCTGAAGGGCTGGCGTGTGTTTATGGGCTAAAAGGATATCCACCACACAATGCAGGAGTCAGTGAAGGCCAGTATTATGTCACAAATGAGTCTGCTGCCACTGTCCCCTTGATCCTAAGCAGGAAGACACGGGTTAGGATGCACAAACAGACACACACACATGAAGCCACACCTATAGGCATGTAGCCACACCCACAGACAGGTAACACACCCACAGACAGGTAACATACCCGCAGACAGGTAACATACCCGCAGACACGCTAAACACACACACAGACACACAACACAGACACGGAATACAGACACGGAACACACCCACAGACACGCTACACAGACACAGACATGCTACACACACGCTACACACCGACAGACACGCTACACACACACCACAGACACGTAACACACCCACAGACACATAACACACACAGACACGCAATACACACACACAGACACGCAACACACACACACACACAGAACGCCTACAGACACGCAACACACAAACACAGACACACCCACAGATGCGTAACTTACAGTGTTGACTCGTAGGACGCCTTCCACTACGGAGAAGATGAGATAGAGCAGTCCTACTCCCACAACCCTGTGGAGCAAGGCCCCTAGTCTGGGTCTGAAAGCAGGAAGAGAGGAAAAAAGAAAAGAAAAGAGGTGTATTAACCACCTTTCCACATCTGAAAGGTGGAACACTGAAACCTTGAAACTCCAACAATGAAGTCTTGCTGGGCCCTCTAGTGGACACCAGGCTCCATTACAAGCATGGCAGCAAATAGGAGTGAGTTGACACTCGTTAAAATGGTTAGTTAAATAGTTATTTCCGACTGTGCCGTGGTCGTCCTTGGACCGGGTAAATGCTTGAGGTCAGTGGAGCTCAAAAATCCACTTTGACCCCGATATGACCCACAAAAGGAGACAAGTCTGTGATCATCCACTGACTCCGGTCAAACCAAGAAACACAAAACAACTGGACTGGAGCTGCCAACTTATCACTGGTTTATCCCTGTTCAAACAATGTAGGCCCTTGTCTCTTATGTGTAGGTACTCCATCAAAACAATACGCAGGGCCTGAGTCCGGGTTCAAATGGTCAAACACACAAAATTTCCCTATTTCCTTGTATTATTACTTTGTATCATTCTCACTCAGCCTTTTTCTGCTATGAAGACAATTTACACGGAAAGAAGGGGTCATCTTGAATGCAGAGCCACAATGTTTAGAAATGACCCCTGAATGGAGGGAACTGGGCTGGTCACTCACTTAACGATGCCGTAGCCCAGGCTGGCAATGATGACCAGCACCCTGGCCAGAGTCCTCTTCACCGCGGACAGCACCTCCGCAAACACCACCGCCCCCTGGACTTTAGGAGGACACATTACAACACAATGTTACATCGCAGACATAGAACAGTCTGATTATGGGATTGGAAATCACTTTTCATCACCACAAGGGTGGAATTTAAATTGTGTGTTTTTCTTCATAGAAAAAAGGTATTGCTCTGCATGCGTGTATGTTCGTGCGTACCTGCGTGTATTGATGTGTATACCTTTGTGTGTGTGTGTGTGTACACCTTTGTGTGTGTGTGTGTGTATGTGTGAGTACCTTTGTGTGTGTGTGTGTGTGTGTGTGTGTGAGTGTGTGTACCTTTGTGTGTGTGTGTGTGTGTGTGTCAGCCCCTACCCGACAGGCCGTCGTAGCGAATACTCTGGAACTCGGCGTAGTACACGGCCTTCTCCAGCATGCCCAGGAAGATGACCCCCCCGATCCAGAACTGTATCCTCAGCAGGTCCCGCCAGTAGCAGGCGGACAGCGCCAGCCACAGCACGGCCAGGACCACGTACACGATGCACATCACCATGTAGAACTGTGGGCCGCACCCAGAACACACACACACACACACACACACAACGAACACACACACACAGGACGCACAAGGAACACACACACAAGAGACACAGAGACACAAACACACATTTCCATTAGAGCGTGTTCGATCCCATTTAAGACTTAACACCAGCTGCACCACGCAGTCAAACGTCGATGCGTTTCATCGGTGGCTCTGGGTCACGTTACAGGACATAGATAGAGGTGTGGAGTAATAGATGAGGAATAAAGTCAGGGTAGGACCTCGAACCATAGGCCAGTGTCTAACGGTGTGGGTTAGGTACACACCAGCTACCAACAGGTAAGATACAGGTGGACGCTGTTCTAGGGTACTTCAGGTATGGGCACAAAGGTGAACATGGAGTGAAAAGGCCAGTGTCTAATGGGATTGGTCAAGTACACATCAAAACTGGGGATGTTAGAACCTATAACCCATAGTATGGACAGGGGTGTTAGAACCTATAACCCATAGTATGGACAGGGGGTGTTAGAATCTATAACCCATAGTATGGACAGGGGGTGTTAGAATCTATAACCCATGGTGTGAACAGGGGGTGTTAGAATCTATAACCCATGGTGTGAACAGGGGGTGTTGGAACCTATAACCCATAGTATGGACAGGGGTGTTAGAACCTATAACCCATAGTATGGACAGGGGGTGTTAGAATCTATAACCCATGGTGTGAACAGGGGGTGTTGGAACCTATAACCTATAGTATGGACAGGGGGTGTTGGACCCTTTAACCTATAGTATGAACAGGGGGTGTTGGAACCTATAACCCATAGTGTGAACAGGGGGTGTTGGAACCTATAACCTATAGTATGGACAGGGGGTGTTGGACCCTTTAACCTATAGTATGAACAGGGGGTGTTGGAACCTATTACCTACAGTATGAACATGGGTAATGGAACATATAACTTAATAGTATGAACAGGGGGTGATGGAAATCAGGTACATCGTGTAACTATAAGGGGTGAGGTAGAATAACGTGAGGTGTGTGTATCGGGGAGTAACGTGGGACTTACGATCATGAGGGGCCACTCCGTAGCAGAGATGTAGTCGTGGGGACCCTTCATACTGATCTGGACTTCACACACACACACACACACACACACACACACACACACACACACACAAGATCAAAACAAAAGTTAGACAGGAGACAATGACAGGAACAGCTCAGAGAGAGTGAGAGTGAGCGTGAGAGAGAAATAATGGAACCTATATTTACATTTTTGTGTTCCAGTGAAATGTGTACTTTTGCGTCATCGATTAAGAGTGAATGTGTGTGTGTGTGTGTGTGTGTGTCTTACACTGCACTCCCCAGTCGGCGGTAGCGTCGGGGGTCTTGCTCTTGTCTCTGCTCTCCGTCACGTGTAAGATGAACATGTAGGGACCGTCCTCCCACGCCTGGGCCACGGCGTCAAAGTGCTGCTGCTGCTGCTGAGGGAAACAGCACAGACATTACTCTGAGGTGGGCTTGTGTCTCTGTGTGTGTGTGTGTGTGTGTGTGTGTGTGTGTGTGTGTGTGTGTGTGTGTGTGTGTGTGTGTGTGTGTGTGTAAGAGAGCGAGAGAGCGAGAGAAAATAGACAGCGTCAGAAAGAGAGAGAGCCATAGAAAGAGAGAGTGAGCAGGGGGTAAAGGGTAGAGAGAGAGAGAGAGAGAGAGAGAGAGAGAGAGAGAGAGAGAGAGAGAGAGAGAGAGAGAGAGAGAGCTAGCGAGAAGAAAAATAATAGACAGCGTCAGAAAGAGAGAGACAGAGAAAGAGAGAGTGAGCAGGGGGTAAAGGGTAAAGAGTGAGTGAGTGTGTGTGTGTATGTGTGTGTGTGTGTGTGTGTGTGTGTGCTTCAGAGGGACCGGGACCGGGGGGATTCTAACCTTGTCTTTGGTCAGTCCCGGGTTCTTGGCAGCAGCAGTCTTCACCGCAGGGGCTTTCTCAGTCAAAGCCACGGGGCTAGGAGCCTTCACCTCCTCCCTCCTCCTTCTCCTCATACCTCCAGAGGGGGCCTTCTCTGTTGTTGCCACCTAAGAAGCAGACAGACAGACAGGCAGGCAGACAGGCAGGCAGGCAGACAGACAGACACCGAGAAATCAACAGAAAGTAAAGCAGGAGAGATGATGAGAACATACACTTGTGTAGGTTGAACTTTTGCTGACTACATAAGAGGTCGCTTTGCCTTGAATGATTGAGAAAAAAAAAGAAAAAAAACTTTAAATAAAATGATACACCCTCTCCATCTGTGTTTCTGGTATCCACCCTCTCACCTTCTGTGGGAGGGGCTCAGTGAGTTTGATAGGCTCATCAAAGACCTCCAGGCCAAACTTAAATAGGATAACAAACACAAACACTGGGTCACAACAGCTTTGAAGACACTTGCATATTTATATATTATGTGTTTGTGGTGGTGGTGGTGGTGGTGGTGGTGGTGGAGGTGGTGTACCACGTTGGGATTTGCATGTGTTTGACACTCTTGCAGGGAGTACTGGTGGAAGGTGTAGAATCCACTTCCTCCTTCCTTTCTGACCGCCGTCGTCCTGAAGTACGTCCTCGCCTTTGAGAGCTGTGGTCAGGGAAACGGTGACCACGGTAACCATTCGAACAACAGCGGATCAGCGAGACAAAACTCCTCTTAGCAATTAAGTCATAAAAAAAGGACTAGAATGCATGAGCGCAAGACTTTGCCAACATGTTACATTACATCACTGGTCTTATTTATTATGCCTGTAGCTGTGCAAACTATTGATATTTTGAAACCCTGGGAATCCCTAAAAGCACAACATTATGTGTTTTAAGTTTTAACCGCCTGGTCTATGCTATGTTGGCCAATAACTAAACAGATGTTCTATTGAAAGGAACATTTGTTGCAGTGGTTGTTTGATTAAAGGTAACTGGTTAAAAAGGCAAAAAATATCAAATTCATGTTGAAACAATGAACTGTTTTTTAAGACAATTTATTAAATATAATAGAACAGTGAAGATTAGATTAGAATACAATTAGAATACAATATAATAGAATAAAAATGTGGATGAAAAATACCCAACTATATAACCAAATAACAGAGTCTAGTAGAATAGAATAGAATAGAAGACTCACATCCAGTCCGAAGACCTCATCATAGCAATGAGAGTTTCTCAGGTACCAAGAAACGTTGAGTTTAACTGAAGGGGCGCATGTCTCTGCCACCACTGAAATACACAAACAAACAAACAAATACACAGACACACACAGACACACACACAGACACACACACAGACACACACACACACACACACACACACACACAAAGACCAGTAGTAAGTCTCCCGCTTTATCCACTTAATGGATGTTGGATTTCCACTTCACAATATAACTGGGAGTACATCTTCTCTCTTCTAGACAGCAAGTTAACAAGGTGGTTTTCACTCACATTTGAGGTGCACTAGGGTGTTGTTGAACATTGTCTTCTGGAAGAGGAAAAAGCTCTGCTTTTTCAGAGTGTCCTGAAGGATAAAAAACCCCAGCAAGGAGCAGACGTTAACGCGACACGTAAGACAAGACGAAACGCATTGCAACCACCATAACATGTAACATGAATTCCAAATAATGGCAACGGCAGGAGCAGTTTTGGTCAAATTGATCAGGAAAAAAAGGGGATGTGATCTAAACAGAAAGTTAGGGATTAATATAGATTGAGCATTCTTTACAAAATGTGAAAAACAAAGAAAGGTTTTTGGTGTCTGGTATCAAAAGTCCACCCATGAGTTAGTACTGCTATCACAGACCACACAATGAACCTGTGTAGGACAATCCGCCAATAGCTAACATACCCGGCTTTACTATACAGCCAGCTTTAAATCACGAGAATCAGGATAACATATTGGTCTGCGTAGAACAAAAATGCCTATGGACACAATTTAGGAGAATATGTCTAAGCTACTCAACCGATTGCTACGGTTGTTATGCTGCTGCCAACCAGCACTAAGCAAATGTATGAATTGCTTAGAAATTAAATTCACACCCCTCCCATCTCTCGCTCTCTCGCTCTCTCTGAGTAAGACAGTCACATGAACTGATGACCAGCAGTGGATTACTATCAGCACAGCAACCTAACAGGTTCCACTGCTTTTTGAAACGATTTAAAGTAAGAAGCAAATAGCTTTCAAATAGTTTGAAATCCATTTCATACGCCCTAAACAGACAGTGTGTCTAAATTGTATGAAATAATCCAAAGTATGAGACAGGCTGTATACTTTCTCAACATCTCGGAGGTGGAGTGATTGGCCAAAAATAAACATTGACTCGCTCCTCCAGTGTTTAAGCAGATCATATAAAACGCCGCTGTAATTTCCTGTAAGTACTGGCAAGATCCCAAAAAACATTATGGCACAGTTTTTGCTCGAATATCTACAACAACAATAATGAAAAACGGAAGTGTTTGCCTTAGACTTAAGTTGCTACAAATATATCGATAACTGATGACGCAGATTGGCTCACAGGACTTTAGAAAGACAGAGAGTCAAAGAAACTCACACTATTCACGGTAAGGGTCCATTTGCCTGGTTCCGACACAGCTTGTGAAGATCTAGTGTTTTGTATAAGAACTAAAAGAAAAAGCACTATTGACAAGTGCCCGGTCTGTGATCCTCGATTCATCTTGCTCGCCATTTGTATCAGGAAGTAGTGTAGAGCTCTGGCAACGACGAAAAGCAAACGGGTGGATGTTGCCCCCTGCTGGAAACCTTATCACCAATAAAATATCAATGTTTGTTTCCACGAGATATGTCACGATAAATGAACATCAAATCAAGAGCCTTTGCAGATTTCTAATTAAATGCAATAACAAAACAACAATCTTTATCAAATCATGGAATTTATAGCTGTATTGATTGGCAATGTTTTCATGAAATTTAACAGTCTAACAGATATTGGGCCAGGGATTACGTTGCAGTATCGAAATACGTCAAAACAAGGCGAGGTTTTAAGAATATAGTATACAGTTGATAAATGGAATGAGGTACAACTGCGGTCTAAACTGTGTAATTATTATTTTTAGTAGTAGTAGGCATAGTTGTTGTTGTAGTAGGTATAGTAATTGGGCCTATAATTATTTGCAAGATATTAGCCTACTCTAAATCTCTAATACTCGCTTGATTCTGCAATGCTGAATTGTGCGTAGATACTGTATATCAAAAAATCATGCCATTTAAATGTATGAAACCTTTTTTCCTGATGATTTAGCGTGTAACTTTGTAAGTTCCTATAGCCACCACTGAGCGGCGCCTTTTTACTGTAATATTGAATGTCTTGATCACGTTCTGTGGCTCTAAACCAAAAAAACTACGTGATTTATCTTCTTCTTTTAATAACCGGCAGGCCTTGTTTCCTGTTTTCACGGTCACTCGTTTGCATTGTTCTATAATTGCATATATTGCTACGTTTGAGAGGCACGATAAAGAAAGATGATTAAATGCAATTTAGTTTGACATTTTCTTTTTATATCAGCATGCCAACCAGCATCTTGGAAAGCAATGGTTCTACAACAAATGAACAGAATTATGATATTGTATGGAGGTGTAATATCTTAGCCTATACATTTTCAAATCCAATAATGAATAGGTTAAAAGTCATAAAATATCCCATGGCTTATTTCAAAGGCCATCACAGTAAACAAACGAAACACGTTGGCTAAGTGTAAACTACTGTATATAAAAATATATATTTTTTTATTATTGTTATTGAATATACGCTTTTATGTTGCATGCGTTCCATGGGCCTATGTTTCACAATGATGGTCTATTGAAATAATACTGATTTATTTATTTAAGAATAAATTATGGTTGCCACAGCCTTTTTTTGTATTTGGAATGTAATCTGTTTACCGATTAACGTTAAAAACACTGAATGTCTAATCCTGCGGCACAGTTCTTCTTTTGTATAGCTGGTCTGGACTGGGACTAATACAAATTCTAATCGATGACTTGACAATCATTTCAATTACATGCTTTGACAAGTAAAAACAAAACAATGTACACTCTGAATCATTTCCCATGGCAAACTCGAGCGAGAAAGGGTGTAGCTGTTGTCTGCGCGCGCCTTGGCCAATGGAACCAGATCCTCCCTGCAGTGCGTAAGAGCGCTATTCAGGATTTAACCAAGTCTTTGCTGTGAGGCTGGCAACAGTCTTCAACAGAGTCCGTCGGCGTGAGAGCACTCGAACAATGCTAGTGTAGTCCTTAAACGTCTTTTGGAAATTAGACTGTCACCTTTTCAAAGCTTTTTTTTGTATTATTCAAACTATGACTGGAGTATTCGATCGAAGGATTCCTAGTGTTAAACCTGCAGACTTCCAGAACCCTTTTCAGCTTTCCACCATGCATCACCCATCTCAGGAATCTCCTACGTTACCGGAGTCGACAGCCACGGATTCAGGCTACTATAGCCCTGCGGGTGGAGTTCACCATGGCTATTGTTCACCAAACTCGACATCGTATGGGAAACCGCTCAATACTTATCAGTACCAATACCACGGTGTTAATGGATCCACTGGAAATTATTCGGCAAAATCGTACCCAGATTACAGCTCATACACAAACTCTGCATATCATCAATATGCTGGAACTTACAGCAGAGTACACCCTCAACCAAGTCCACAAGGTATTACTTTACTCGCATTTAAAATGGTGCAGTTTGGTTATTATGCAAGTAATGTGTATGACATCTGAAGACTCATTTGCTTTTTTAATTTTAAAATAAAAATGTATGCACAGTGAGGGCGACACTATTTCAAATAGCCAGTAGAGCAATTTGATTTATTGGTTAAAAAACTTTAAAAACAAATACCAAAAATATTCTATAATATCAGTTAATAAAAAAGGATACACTTTAGTTTACCTATTACAATGGGTGGTAGAGTCTATCAGGCTAATTTGTTTTTTATAATATGCTCAACACTTGAAACCCTGTTTTTCATAGCAATGTTTTCTTCTCTTTTTTTTCCAGCAGAAAAAGAAGTTGCCGAGCCTGAAGTAAGGATGGTTAACGGCAAGCCCAAGAAAGTCCGAAAACCGCGCACAATATACTCGAGCTTCCAGCTCGCAGCCCTGCAGAGAAGATTTCAGAACACGCAGTATCTTGCTCTGCCGGAGAGAGCTGAGCTCGCGGCTTCATTGGGACTTACGCAAACACAGGTAGGCTACAAGGCCCTCTACATTACCGAGTATTTTCATTCGCCATTTTATTGTGATAATTACACATGTGTGTGGGTGATTAACAAAACGAATATATTAGCACAAATTATTCACATAGCAAAATATATCGTTTTTTTTTACTCGCATTGTCTGCGTCAAGACGCACAAGACGCATATTGAGAGCATGCTCGAATTTGTTTATGCTTTCACTGACATGTATTTTTATTTTTCCAGGTTAAAATTTGGTTCCAAAACAAAAGGTCGAAACTGAAGAAGATAATGAAAAACGGCGAGCTTCCGCCTGAGCACAGCCCCAGTTCCAGCGACCCAATGGTGTGCAACTCCCCGCAGTCTCCTGCCGTCTGGGACACACAGGGTCCTTCCAGGCCGCATAGCCACCAGCCACAAAACATCAACACGGTGGCTTCGTCTACCTTTTTGGAAAACCCCGGATCGTGGTACTCATCTGCGGCTGCATCAATGAACCTACAAGCCCCCAATTCGATACAGCACTCTTTGGCTCTGGGACCCGGGACGTTATATTGAAAGCCTGCAGTTATTTTTTTTTTCTCTCCCTTGTATTGGACTCGTGTTAAAATTTCAGAGGAATATGCAATGTATTTGATGAGTCATAGAAGAAACGTGTATAATGTGTAAATGTGTGCATGTAATTTATTGCATTTTTGAAGACTATTAAACGTTTTAAATGGACAAAGTTGGACCTCTGATGAACGTCATATATCCTTTCATTTATTTGCACAGAAAAACCACATGGACACCATACAGATAGATATGCCCTTAGGCTATTATGTTTGAAGCTGCGGAGCAAGATGTAGCTTCTATTGGATGTAGAATATAAATAACATAACATTATTTTAACCAACTGCATTTTACAGTATAGGGTTACAGGCCTATGGGCTAAAATCTTCAGCAGCAAACAATTCAATATCTCAAGCAGAAAATAACAAAAAATCCCAATGGGCCATTGTATACCCTCTGAAATTAGCTCTTTTTTGTAATTTTTCCTCCTCGCTCTTAATGCCTTTATTTCTTCGTTAATGACTGTCGCTTAAAGGCCTAATTGAATTGTTTTGAGAGGTAACGCATTAATTGATTGAAGCAGCGTTTTTGGAGAGGTTTTATGGATATCAGAACAAACTATTAGCACCATTTTATTTTATTAAAAAGTTAAAAAAGTGTTTTTGTGCATGGTTGTTATTTCAGCATATGGGCCTAAATAATATAATCCCTAAACGGACCTCATATGCATACAGGCCACAAAGCATACAGCGTGTTTCAGATACGCTCATGAACAGTGATTTCTCAGGGCTCTTTCACATAAAATAGTGGAACTAAAACAAGGGTCGGTTGTTGGACATTTATAGATTAAGGGAATATAATGTTAAGTCATTTCACTTTTACCATTTTTTAAATTTAATAAATATATTCTCTTCTGAATTGCATGAATCAACCCCTTCCTAAAACTGCTTGCAGACAGTTGCGCTCCCTTTGTGTCCCCTACAATTAGCTGCTTTGAATGGCAGAGAGAAGGCGAGGCGAGGGGTGGCACGAAGATCTGAGACAATCTGCATTCCTGTGGGGGTAGACCGGCTCCAGCGTTTTGCCACTCCCGGCTGCAGCCCACCTCCGTCAGACCTTCTGTGTAAAATACAATCCTCATCATTTCACCCTCTGTTATTCTCGCAGTGGAATACCAAGCGTATAGGCCTTCTGCCACTGTGAAACCAAAGCATGAACAAAAACTAAAAGACCATGCTACGAATTTTACGTATAGGCTATACAACTAGCCATCAGACGTTTTTTATTTTATTTATTTATTTATTTTAAATAACTATCCATTTAAGCAATTTTAGCAATTTCTCATTCGCATCACATGAAGGAAGAAACACACACACACACACACACACACACACACACACACACACACACACACACACACACACACACACACACACACACACACACACACACGCCCTTGCTGTAGGAACGCATGAAAATAAAAATGTTTTCGAAAGCTTAATCCAAAACATTGTGTTGCCTTTTTGGTACACTAATTATGCCTGCTCTAGACCCACTCGAGAAAAGGCCTGCGTTATCACATACACTGTCTAAAACACACACACACGCACACACAGACAAAGGCACGAACACCGTGCTATTATATCGAGAGCTCTGTTAAATTCCAACCGAACATTTTCCACTCAACGAGTTTCCCCTGCAAATCGAGTCTAAATAATGACAGTTGTTTTTTTTTATACTGGACAGCTTCAACTGTTACACTCAACAATAATTATTCTCTAGGATTATAGGCTGCCATTATCATAATCTGGACATTGACAATTATCTATAATTTGCAAAGATGCGCTTGGTTCTTGATTGCAGAGAGCTTTTTCAAGCTCGCCATCACTAAACAGTGACAGTAATACCGGCTAATTTTGCAGGCAATATAAGAGGTACCGGGGTGTGCAAACACTCTCACACCTGGATTTGCTTATTCAACCACGAGCAGTAAAAGCGTGCACTGTTGGTAGTTCTCTCTTCGGATGCTAAGGTTTTTGACAAATTTATAGAAAGGTAAGATAATAATTACTTATTTACTAGTGTCTTAAACAATTGGGACACTTGTTCGTTCAACTAAAAATGTTTGAATCAGGAAGCCTTGTTTATTTATCTCGCTCGGAACCGTTAGATAGACCGTTGGAAATGTGATCGATACAAATTCAATTCAACAAAAATACCACAGGTATGGTTTTCACTATAGCCTACTGCATAGCGGTAACATACAAAAAAAAAAAAAAATTCTGGCTTTGATTATGTCTCATAAAAAACATCTCTCTGCCAATAGGTTACATTGAAAAATTTATGTTTTCCTAATATGCATTTCTTGTTAATCTGAGACAATTTATATTCTGTCTTTACATCTTATATTATTCAACAATTGCGAGAGACCACACAGGCGAGGTCATATTGACATCTACTTCCTTAAACCCCACCTCTCTCCCTCGCGCAATCTTTTGCTCTCTTCATCACTCTCTCGCTCTCTCTCTCCCTCTCTCCCTCTCTCTCTCGCTCCCTCTCTCTCTCTTTCTCTCTCACAGACACACACACCAGTCTTCTCCATCTCTCACCATTTACCGTGACGTTTTATTCATCAATTTACTTGTTCCTAAATTCAGTTTAGACTTTGTCTGCAGGATGTCATTACCGTATCATTTATCTAAGCATGCATATGCTAACCTATCTATTCGTAAACATTTTTAAAGATTTTGCCTACATTTATATCTCGATCTACATTGAAACCGTATGATGACCATTCTATAATGATGATCTTTGGAGGCGTCTGTGCCAATGAAAGCTGTATCGGAAAGGCCGTTTGTTTGTTTAGCATTTCAAGTATAAAATATATTTTTGGAAACGTCCTTAACAGTTGTATGGGTCCTATAACGGCCCCTAAGTGTTCTGTATGCTAGTATAGGGCATCCACGACTTGACAGCTGCATGAAGCTTTCTCATGTTCCCTTTCAACGTTGTAATTTCAGATAATATCCCAAGCGTTCACTCCTCTCAGCAATTTGTATATGAATAACCGAATAATTTTCTCTTTTGTTCCGTCTCTGCTACCTCAAATCCAAATAAAGATGCCTTTTAGTATTAAAAGTGGTAGAAAATTACAGGTAATTATCTTTGACGGTAAAAACGCTGTAATCAGCGGGCTACATCAAAAATTACCCTAATTATGCCTGCATTTATGAGAATGAGGGGGGAAAAAATTCACTTGGATAAAACCCATAAATTGTCCCAAATATCTCCTTCATATTGAACCAGACTGCAGCTGGATGCTTTGTTCAGGATCGATCCCGTGGAGCTTGGCATTTAGCGTCTTGCATTAGGACTGAGAGACTGGAGAAAAACATTGTGTCAATACTTCTAATAATTGAGGCAGAAAATGACAAGATAAAGTGGCCTTGGAGCGAGTGTCTTTCTCAGGGTAAATGTGGAGGCAAGCTCTATATATAGGGTAAGTTAATTTCCTAAAGCCTATAATGCACCTTTAACAAATAGTTTGTTTCAATTAAATGTTATAAGGTGAGATTAAACGGATCTAGAGTTATGCCATTATTAATAAATAGGCTTTAATATTTTTTGCAATAATATGCTTTGAACTGATGTCTTTTACTCAACACCGAAGAAATAACCTCAAATGATCAATAGTGTGGTCATTTAAAAATAACAAGTGGTGACTTTTTAATGTAGGGAACAGGAGACTTTGATTTAAGTCATGGTTTACTCCATTGCACAAAACATAAAAAGTATATGTACAACTAATATCGCAGAATATATTTACAGAAAGACAAATTGCTTAGTTTTGCATGTTGGAAAAACAATCAAACAATAGTCCACATTATCTTGATTCCTTGTGTAAAACCACGCGCATGGGTGCAGTCCTCACCAAAATTCGTTTAATGTCACTGTTATATTTGGTATATCGACAGTCAAATGTTGACATGAATGAAAACATAACAAAAGCAGTTCCTCTGAACAGCCATGTAAGTTAATACGGTTAGGTCCTGTGTTGTGTCATATCACAGAGGTTTGCCCTCGGTTATCCTTCATGAGAGGAGCAGCCAAGCCTGATGTTGTTGGACTCTATCGTGTAGGCATCATTCAGTCTCGAGGTTAACGGACATTGAGTATTGTGGAGGTAAAAGTCGATATAGAGATTTAGTTATCTCTACTCGGCTCTCCGGCCTTTCTCGCCTTGTCAGTCTATCTCTGCATTGACTCTTGGTGTGGGGATGAGTACCAATGAGAGTAACCAGGCATATAACTGTTGCCCGGCATGTTTACTCCTTTGGTGGACGCTGAAACGTCCCATATAGGAGGAATCGTGGGTGAACGCGGGGATAGAGCGATTGATGCAGGCATAGGGTCCAGTTCGTGGGGATTGCCACCTTGCTTCAGCAGCTTCTTGAACTTTGACCTTTTGTTTTGGAACCAAATTTTCACCTGCATAAAATTTAAGACAATAAAAACAAAAATCAACATTACATATCACCATACATAAAATTAAACAAAATATATCATTACATATAAACAGGTTATATGAGTCAGTTACGAAACATATCAAGGAAATTAGAACAGATGATTTTCTAGCAAAAAAAAATGTATTTTGCATTGTGATTCTTAATTGTAAAGCACCATTCGTCAAAGTGAAAACCAAAAAGATATTGTGGTACAAAGCAATACATAACAGGATTGCATGTTTATTAATGACTTAAATGTAATAACAGTAATAATACTGATAATAAGATCATAGCCAAATACTAATAGGCCTACATAATAATACACAATAATAATAATATTAACAATAATTACAACAACAACAACAACAATAATAATAACAATAATAATAATAATGATAATAATAATAATAATAACAATAATAATAATAATAATAATAATAATAGTAATAATAATAATAATAATAATAAAAATGATGATAGTAAAAATAATAATGTAAGGACACATTTTTGTTTGAATAAATGGCCTCGTGTCAATACCTGTGTTTGCGTCAGTCCAAGAGAAGCAGCCAGCTCGGCGCGTTCTGGTAGTGCGAGGTACTGTGTTTGCTGGAAACGGTGATTTAAAGCTTGGAGCTGCAAACTGGAATAAATCGTCCGAGGTTTGCGAATCTTTTTGCCTTTCCCGTTGAAACGAATTTCTCCATTTTCAATCACTGTCGTCTTCTGCTGCTCTGCAACAAAAAAGAAAGAGTAATGTCATGCTTTATTTGTGCAAAAACATGCAAAAACAGACATATGCAAGCCATAGGCCTTCATCCAGAAAAAAATTATTTAAAATGGAAAAATGTAGACCTATATAGATGGGCTAAGAACCATAAATGTCCAAAACAACTAATAAGCGTCGTTAACATTATGTTGGCCTCATTCAAGTCAAGACCGCAAATTGGATCTTCTGTCATTGTAAGTTGGCCGACATTGCTTGTAATGACATGTCAATTAAATGCTAATTACAACTTTCAAAGCGAGTAGGATGATAATTCTACTAATAGTTTGTGAGAATTTGACGGTTGCCACTAGCCCCGTGCACATATGTTTTGGCAGGAACTGTGCGTAATGCAACTTACTAACAGAAAAGACACCAAAAGTCAAACATCAATACAAAAAATCTATTGACACACATCCGCCACCAGGGTTTCGTTGTCTCTACTTCTACTACTACTACTTCTACTACAAAAAAAGATTAGTTATCGTTCGTGAAAAAGGGTCTTACCTGTGCCGTCTAACCTTGTCTGAGCGGCAGCGTTATTGTGGTAAGATGGCAGGTACGGACTGTGGTGGGGATGGCTCACGTAGGAGTACGGTAGCGATCTGTTGTAAGAATTCGTACCAGTGTATGGGGAGTTATCGTGCTGATGGTGAGGGTGAGAGCCGGAGTGGAGACAGTGCAAAGGGTAGTGGCTGGCGGCCATCGACGGGGAGCTCTGCTGTGAGTGAGACTGCTGACCAAACTCCATGAAAGCAGATTTGGATGAGTCCTGAGCCTCAATACCGTCAGCCATCGTAGTCATGGTCATCATCAAATTTTCTGCCTTGAGAGCACTCACCCCTTCTCTCAAGTCCAAATGGGTTCTCTCGCTGTGCTGTTGTCTCTCTCTCCTCAGCGAACTGATGTTGTCCTGTTAACATCCAAATTTTCCCGTAGTCTTTTTTTCCTATTTACTCAGATATTCTCACCTAATGTGGTGAAAGGTGGGCATAAGTTAAGGCAGATATTTTAAGGTGGATTCTGTTAAAATTGAGCCCTTGCTTACAGACTTGATGCAGACACTACAAGTAAAATGGTTTGTCTCCAAAGGGCAGCGCCTTCCGATTGGTCATTCAACCACACGTCATCAACTCAGAGCTTCACGGAGACTTCAGTGCGAGTTAACCCACCTTACCAGCTTTCACCGCAGTCACAACTGTGGGGGAAATAATATATGGTGGGGATAGACGACTAATTCCTCGAGACAAGTATAGCACGCGCGCTAATCTTTCAAAAGCATGCATTTTGGATAGCCAATTCGATTTTGTTTGGTTCAAATGCCCCACGTAACGCGCGATTTTCCAAATGTACTGTACTTTTCTTTCACCTAAAAAAACAAGTGCATTTTAAATTATATATGAGACAAGTACCTATATGTAGCCTACGAATTTTAAAGGGCTCTTAAAATTTATGAGGTATATTGGCCCATTATTATGAAAATGTTTGTTCCAAATTACGTGTCAATAACACCTTCATATAAAAGGACATTATCTTTCAAATATGAATGTCAAACATTGGCAGCGCCCTCCGTCTCGGTTGAAATAAGATCCTTGACAAGGTTTCACATATGTAAATTATACCGTTTTCGGGTTACACATTTTATCTCAATATAAACTATCAATGCAAATAATGGTTGCTCAGTATGAATAAAACATGGATTCCAACTTTTTCATTCCTAAAAAAACACGTTTATTTAATGTGGCATTCATTTATTTTTAAATTATGATGAAAAAAAGTAAATATGGAGGCAGCTACAAACAAAACCGCTTTGATTATCCACCACACTTTATTCAAATAGCGGCTATAAAATTAAGAACAATTCGCCTGTAATGATTATGGACTGAGTTTATTTTGGGAGGGTGGAATAAAAGTGGATATAGCATAAATTATCCTCTAATTATACGCTAGTGTCGCGCCTCAATTATCCTCTTATCAAAAATGGTTGTCTAAATGCAGCGTTTAGTTTCAATTTTCTCCCTTTCTATAACAAGAACTTGGTACCTTGCTATTATTCCCAGGGTTGTTATTTACTTTGTGGGATTTAAAAGTGCACAGCCCAGTCGGATACTCATTTTACAGGAGTGGACCAAGCGAGATGCACCGAGACAGTTCGAAGATAAAGTATTTTTAGGCTATATGGGATTTTTTACTTTCAGGTTTTCAAAAATGTTAACGAAAATATTCCAGGATTCTTGTTTATGAATTGGAACGCACATCTGTAATCTATAGGTAAGAAGAAGGATTTTCTAAATAGTTTTTTTGCTGCATTTATTTAGACATATTTTGCCTACATTATTAAAAAATATTCTCAATGCATTCAAAATCCATCCTGCTGCACTTGCATAAAACAAACCGTTGTCGATCTAACGTTGCCCACGCCTCTTTCTGAGTTACACATCAACACACAGGAGAGAAACCAGATCCTATCTTCTCTAATCGGCTTTGAAAAGCACACAAGCAAAACGTATCGACATATACTTCTCACCTACTGCTTGCTAGCAGGTGTGTGTTTGTGCGTGTGTGTGTGTGTGTGTGTGTGTGTGTGTGTGTGTGTGTGTGTGTGTGTGTTTTGTATTTCCATAAGTAGCGGAGACTTCTCCGTTTATAACTCTATAAACCAGATAGAGAGTAACATTGCGTTTTAAGACTATTTAGCCTTAGCTGTATATAAAGCGACGTGCAAGAGACTTCCATTTTACAAATATTCCTTCAGGGTGACAAAAGGAATGGGCAGATGACTAACAAGTGTTGATTCAGTTGTTAAATACGAGGACATGCGTAATTACTTGACGTGAGAAATATAACAATGACAAGAGCCTATCCGAGGCCTACCCACAATGCAATTGACATTTACGGATTGTCCATGTTTATCTCCTAAACATGACAATATAAACTAATAATGTCAATATAGGCTATTTATCAGCCTGATTATTATACATATGCAGGTATAGATTTGGATATAGGCTATATTATTTTAATTGTAAATATAAAGGGCATTGGTGAGGCTCAGCGTGCTATGTTGTATTTAGTTTAGATCTCTTTTTAATATGTGAAACCATTTTCATGGAAACATATACTTATGAAGGACAACAGTCAGATGCATAAAAAAACACTTTTTCCCTAAGTAGATGATTGACCTTCAACACAAATAATCGCCGTAGTGATTTACAGAAGTGGTCTTCATTTCGAGCCGTTCTGTAACGGTGATGAATGACTCTCTAAAATCACTCCAATATTAAGCCACTGTGGATTTATTAGACATGGGAGTTCCATGAGATAGACAGGAATTATTAATTATTAATTTAAACACCAAAGATGCTGGTGATTTAATTGAATGTTGACATTGCGGAATGCTGTAATGCATGCTTTTTTTGTCACTACAAAATATGGATTTGCGATAGCACATCATGTCCAATAAATACAAAAGTAATTCAGCAAACATAAATGTGTGTTTTCATGGGCGAACATCTGGAACTGTGACAATGACACTGCATGGTTTTCAATGTCTGACTGGGGCGACATCTGCTAATCATATTTGAGCGTTTACATGGGGGTTCCCGCAAAACACAGTCGTATTTCTTCCAAGCGCACATAAGACTTGTGGTCTGTCGCCTTTACAGCAATTGACTGGCATGCATGAAAAAGCCACCTCCTAGGTTGTGGAGCTCACTGTTCGGGTGCGTTCTGGGCTGTCAGTGCGAAAGTTTTTCACCATGTTCCCCTCCTCTCTCGAGTTCAAACCCTGGCGCTTTACAGACATTGGCGCCGAATATATATTTTCACCGCTTCAGTGTGAGAGGAAAGCGAAGGCAGATTCATACCACACCACATACAGCTGTCTATTCATCATTGGTCAATGTAAACTAATTCAAAACGGGGGCATCCATCACCTCTCTGGAACGTTTTATTTGCTAATATAGCAATGCATGCATGCCATGTAAAGCAAAACTTTTACGTAGAACAAATGTATGCACATACAAATTTATTCAAATGTTCAGATTGATCAACTTTTCATTTTCACGAATTACTGACTAATTTAAATAGTGGGTTATATAGCCTATGCCTATAGATTGCATCTTCTCTTCATCCCATTGGTAATCTCTTCTTTTCAGTTAAGAGAAAATTAGTACGGAGTTATGATGTTAAAATAGGGTAATCGTGCAAAACATTGATGAAGGGGAGAGGTTGTTTTGAGTGAAATTACCAAGACAAAAAGCTATTATAGGTCAGGCAGGCTTGGACATGATGGTGTCTACCTGGCACAATTGAAGTGGGGATGTTTTAAATTAAATACAAGTTGTTTAATTCCCCGTCATCTCTGCAAATCACAAACTACATTCAAATAGTAGCCTAATCCCGTAGAATCCAGAAATCACTAAACTGTCTTCACTTATGAATATTCTGAAACATTAACGATTTTATTGTGGAATGTAGACCGAAGTTCATAAGGCTCACGGACTAATAAGAAATCGAACGACTTCAGAAGAACAAAAATATTTGCTATAAAAAATATAGAGCCTAGGCTGCCTCTAGGTCTTTTAAGATTCTCTCTTTGGTGCCTTTTTTCTCTCGACTTAATACCTGCGACATTAGATCTGACAGCATACTGGTCGGGTTCGAATGAGAGGATTTCGTCGGGAGATGACAGACAGGAAGGCCAGCAATCATGGGCTTTTTTATCCGAATGTACTGTTCGATGGCGTTTATCCTTGATGATAGAAAATTGCTCTGTTGCCAGGACGCTGCTGCTGAAATAGAGGGCAAGAGCAACATTTCCATTTTCCAGTTTGAAAGCCATTGAAATGAATTAGTAAAATGAAAAAAGAGAGACAGAATCCCGTGGTAAACAAAAAGGGGCAAACAAAGATACATTTTTTCTTTGCTTTGAGGCCATTTATCCCATTTTTTATATTTTTTTCGTTTTCAGCATGCATGCCGAGTGAGAATATCAGTTCAACACTGGCGAGTCACATAGATGCAGCCTTCTAATGTACTTCAAAGGCAATAATTGATTTTCAAACATCCTGGAATATATTTGAGAAGCTTATCATAAATCTATTGATGTATGCCGTGGATTTTGTTATACCTTTTTGTCAACGCCAATGTCTTCTATATTTCATGTGTTTCATTAAATATTGCCATAATATTACAGTATAAATCAAGAAAAATCACGCACGTGGTAATCAATCTATCATTGCAGACTTAATACAGGCCAATGTTTTAAAGAATGTATTGGCCGTATTGAAGTATAATGTTGCCATCTTGCTAATATGACGTTTATGTTTAAGAATTGTGGTTAACCAGCTACAAAAACAAAAATTGAAATTCAAAATTTGTTGTATCCAATAAGAGCTTGAAAACAGATGCAATAATGTGGGCAAAGATATTGACCAATTACGCTTGTTGGAGAGGCTATAGAGTTTAAATGTGGCAAGTAATAAAAAAAATACACAACTAATTAACCACAAGTACGCACAAACGTGCGCGCACGCACGCACGCACACACACACACACACACACACACACACACACACACACACACACACACACACACACACACACACACACACACACACACACACACACACACACACACACACACTCAGACACTATAATCCGTGAAACAAATATACCAAATATGTCCGCCTGCAAAGGTTAAGTCTGCCAAATATATTTGCTACAATGATGCATGCAGCCCATCTGAAGCATGTTTTCAAATCCGCATGGGAATATATATTGCTGTCTAACAAGGTGCCTTTGATCTAACGCATCTATACATATTCATCGTTATTGACACGCTGGTCCTGGGGCGACGCCATCATCATCCGAGAAGAATCATCGTGCCATGTAGGGCAGGTGCCGAAACTCCAGCCGGCTGTGGTTCACACCTCAATCTAGCGCCACAAACTGAAGCAAAAATAGGCCCTTTTCCGCTCAAATTGACAGTGACAAGTGAATTGCGTATAGTCTGTTGACAACTGGGACGACGATCAATTAGGATAAAAAAAAATAAACAATCGCATAGTTTTATGTAACAACAATAAAAGGGGGGACTCGATACCACTGAATGTGTGACAAAACGTGAATAATAATGAGCGCACTCCAAAGGAGGCTGCAAGTGAACAGCGCCCATAATGCTATTGTCACATTGTCACATATTGTTTAAAATATGTGATGTTTCCACTGTATTAAAGATAGAGAAGTGTTTACCCAACATTCCTCTTGAATCATTTCCAATTTTCTTTTCAACAAAAATAAACTTCAACATTTTCATAAGTTTCAGAAAAACACTGCACTGTATTGGCTGCATGAAGACAGCATAACTGGCCCTTATTAGTAAAACATAAAATAAATTATTATAACTCTCAAAACAAAGTTAGCTATTCAATAATGACATGCTTCCGTAATAATGTGTGTGTCTTCAAACAAGAGAGGTGGATTAGAAAGAGGAATGGAAGGAGGAAGTTGTCCACACAATACACGGTTCAACAACACAAAGGACCTTGAAATTTAAGACCACAAAGTCTGAAGAAATGGGAACAAGTGAAATGAAGAAAAAAATTCACACCTGGTTAAACGCTGTGTGATGGATAGGTATATCTCATTCACTGAGCTAGTAAGGTTCTCATGAAAATTATATTGCAGGTTTTGTCAGATGATATTTTTTGCCTCAAAACACACACCCCTAAAACCACATTTTCAACCTTGCTTTCTGTCCTGACAATTAGGTAAAGTTATCTGGTTGTACAATATGTTGTTGTTTTTAAGGGACAAAACAATTGTGCTCTCAAAAAGTAGAATCATGTGTTTTACCCTCATTTCTCGATTAGCTTAAATGTCACTGGCAGTGCAGAAGAGGAGAACTAGCAGTGGAAACACAATCAACATGGTTAAAACCTTTTTTAAGTGCCCAATTACAAACAGTGTGTTTAATGCAAATATAGGACAATTGCGCTATTGCAACGTGTGCAGTCTTTAAATCCTCTCATCCTCTTATAGTATTATAGTGTTCTATTCTGTCTGCAAATAGGGAAAACAACCACCAGTACTCCTTTCTGTAAAAATGTACACTCATGGAGAGAAAGAAGTGTGAATAAAACGATGATTAAAATGATAAACAAACAAAACAAAAATCACATCCAAGAAGATTATTTACGTCTCAAGCCATATCATTTAATTTTTTTGTTATCCCTTTGGTCAAAGTCACTCTTAACCAACATTTTTGAGTGGAGTATTTTTAGAAGCTTACCCATTTGTATTGAAATGCAGGTAGGCACACATTGTGATCATTGCCCTTGGAAAGACGCTACGCCTCACTAAAGGAATCAATCAATCAAAGAGACTGAAAGAAGGATTAACCGGGGCCTTTTGACCGAGCACCATCGCTCTATAATTACGCAAAGTCAAAAAAGCATCAACAAACTAGATTTCTAATTTCTAACTTTCTCACCTCCGTTTGTTCGACAGGGTCTTGTCTTACCTTGTCCAACCGTCATGGAATATTGGTTCAAAAACACCCATAAGACAGAATTACTGCACGCTCATAACATGATTGATTTGGTGTAATATTTGATCAACTGACAGTGTTTAATGACTAAAGTGGATTCCTTTAAACATTACATATCAACATATAGCCACTTATAAGCTGCATGTTGAAGAAGTGTATTTTGTGTGTATGCTCATGCTTATGACAAGTACTGTTATTCAAATAAAAATAAACAACAGGTTAACAATTTACAAACGTCCTAAAATTAACATAATATTTATTGAAACATTTATTGATTATGCAGTAGTTGAAATTAACATAAAAATGTTTTTTGCCTGCCACTTTCTCCTTTCTCCTTCGTCCATTCTTATCTTGCCCTCTCTCCATCCATTCTCTTGCCATCTCTCCATCCTTCCTCTTGCCCGCTCTTCCTCTTACACCGCACCATTCTACTTTCCAGCTCCCTCTGCATGCCCACTCAAACCCTCTCTCCTTAGCACGTCTCCCTACTCCCATCCCCTACCAACCCTGTGCCCCTCTCCATCCACTTCCTCCGCTGTCTTTCTCACCCCCCCCCCACCCCACCCCCCTCTGTACCTCCCCTCAGCCCCCATCTCCGCTCTTCACCACCACCACCACCACCCATTTTCTCCCCATACTCACCTCCACTTCCCATCCGACCCCCCACCCCCACCCCCACCCCCACACACACACACTCTCCCTCTCTCTCTCTCTCTCTCTCTCTCTCTCTCTCTCTCTCTCTCTCTCTCTCTCTCTCTCTCTCTCTCTCTCTCTCTCTCTCTCTCTCTCTCTCTCTCTCTCTCTCTCTCTCTCTCCCTCTCTCTGGTTGGTTTTCCACAGCTGTGGTGAGTGAGGGGCAGATGACCGGAGAATTGGCCCCTGGGAGAGCAGCGAGCCATCCTGGTGCTATTAGGCTCGTGGCTAATAATAGGTGTTTCAGGCCGGGGCGAGATCAATCAGGAGGAATCATGGGGAATGTTCAGAACAGCACTTTTACACATCGGCACAGATGGATGAAATTACACTTGTCTGTTTTTAGTTGCATTACTCCTAAATTGGTTGTCTACTCTTTTTTTTTCTCTCTCTCTCTCTCTCTCTCTCTCTTGTCCAACCCCCACTCTCTTTCTCTCTTTTTCTCCCTTTCCCCTTGTTCGTGTGTCAGTGGTCCACTAAAAGGATTCGACACTGAAATATCTGTAATTTTTGTGTGTCTTTTACTCGCTTGGCTCTTGACGTGTGTAACTTTTGCCTTCATATGCATAGTTTTGAAGTCTTGTCTTTTGGTCTTTAGCCAATCTCTATTGTGAAATGCTAGTGCGAAGGCAACATTTAGAATATAAAAGAGAAGGTGTTTTTAATGATTGTGAACATGCATGTAAGGACGTGATGACATTTACAATTAAACTTCTTGTAAAATAATTGGAATTAAGATTAACTTTGGGCCACATTGTCATGGGTTTATATGATTGAATTATACATGAGTTAAGGATAAATGTATTATATAACATTTTAACAAAAATGTTAGACTCCAATGTTTGATTATTTAAAAGTCTGAATGAAGTGTGTTAAAAATAAGTATGTCTAATGTATTGAATTATGTTTATTTTGCAAAATGTAATAAAAACACAAGTATTCCCCTGAAGTCCTCTTGGTAGAACAAAGGACTCCCATGGAGCAGTGCATAGCAACAGTTGAGACTTAACAGTGATTCTCTTACATCAGGGCCATACAATACGACTACATGGCAACAAGGCCTAAATCTATGATATTTTTTTGTTTGTTTTTGTTTCATATGACAGATTTCTCTGACTGTTTTTAAAAAATATATATAATTCAGTGAACTTATTTAGTCATGTCTTTCCTCAATATGTGAGACCCCTCCCCCCTCCGCCTCAACCAGGTTAGCCAGTGGAAAATGGAGTGAACTTGGTGCCTGGGCTGTCATCAATGCAAATGCATCTCTGATGTTTCAGAGGTAGAGCTCTCTGAAAATGCGAGTGGCATTTGCTTCAGTGTGTTATACATGCCACACCAAATATCACCCCCCTCCCCTGTGGCGCTACCTGATGACTGGCACAGCATGTCAGTCACAGAGGTGAACTACGGAGGCTGAAATGGATCATATCAAGGCAGCACACAACAGCCGTTTTGTGAGTCTGATTTCCACTTCCTAGCCATAGTTCCCAATCTAAAAATGTTTTTGTGTTTACAATGCCTTCCTTGCAACCTTGTCCTCAAGTTTGCAATTTTCCCCTCAGTGTAGCTGCCAGCTATTCTGTGACTCAATGGGGTGCTTGGTATTGATATCTTAACGTGACTTGAGCAGTTGCTTATGTGAGTTTCATGCATGTCAGGAACAAAGTTCCCATATAGCCTACCATAGAAACCCTAGCATGACAATCAAGACGAGATCGGCTCCGGGGGGAAAAGTAGCTACTCTAAATAGCTCACCGGGGAGACGTTTTACACAATCAATAGGATCTGGTTTGTGGCGGTCTCCAGTCTCCGGAGGAGTTGGGCTGATTTCGAGATGTTCTTATATGTCTGATTGTACCACACGGCTACATTTCTGCAGCTCTGAGCAACACGCTGGAACAGAAAGGGTCCTTTGACTGAAAGCACGGTGACCAAGGGGGAGGGAAGCAAGCTCTCTCAGAGAGTGTCTCCTTAGCAACGGGGAGAAAATTAACATTGACATCCTGACTTCCCGGCAAAACTAGTCTCGGGCGTCTGGCGGATATTTCTGTGGGGCGAGCAAAAAGTGATGTTCAAAAGCCGACATAAAGACACACTCCCTGCTTGTCTTCCATTTATATTGAAATTAGCTTTTTCTCTCCGTCCCACCTCTCTCTCTCTCTCTCTCTCTCTCTCTCTCTCTCTCTCTCTCTCTCTCTCTCTCTCTCTCTCTCTCTCTCTCTCTCTCTCTCTCTCTCTCTCTCTCTCTCTCTCATGACGACTGGTGTGGAGTGAATACAGAGTCCTAATGTATGTATTTTGCTCATTTTACTGTTTCTTGCATTTCCGCGGCTCTCCTCTGTGACTCTGTGTTTGCCCCCCCGCTGAGGTAAACACAATGTCGCCATGATAGCACATGCATTTGAGAGAGCTGAAAACATTGCAGTGGAGTCAACACACATTCATTCTCTCTTTCTCTCACACACTCACGCAATCGCTATTCCCCCCCCCCCCCCCTCTCTCTCTCTCGCTCTCTCTCACTTCCACTTCCAGCCAAGGTATTCAGCTCTCATGATTGCAAACATGCATAATGAAAGCCTCTCCCGGAGCCTCCGCGCTATCCGACTGATGCACCGACGCGCCATCCTGTTGTCACTTCGTCGGAAAAAATGTCGACAACGGCGGTGCCTGGTGAGCTTTGGCAAGGCCCCCACGAGAAGTTATCTGGGCGAATGTTGTTGTTAATAAAAAACCGAAGTGCAAATTAATTGCACGCACGCTCGCGCGTGCAATGGAACAGCCTGCTTCCTCCCATTACGAGACAAGGGCGAGCACTGTGGAAGAGTAAGCGTGAATACATTATGAAGTAATGAGGAAACACCTAGAAGAGGGCCACAGGGGGCATGGTGTGGCTTCAGAGGCCTTGACGAGAGCTTTCAGCTCGTTTAGTGATTAGTCATTCCGGTTTGAAGAGCAACGCTGAGGTGGGGTTCAACAATGTTACACATAGCAACAGTTGCTAAGACTTGCGATGAGCGAAGGCCTATTCCCGTTTTTTTTCCAAGAGTATGTAGGCCTACAGTACATGACGCTACTCAATTCTGCCTGAAACGTGAATAGGTGAAAAGCGATAGGGGTGTTTTGTAAATCAATTATGACATTTATTTTATATTCATCAACACTGAGAGCCTCTTGTCACCCGCTTGTGAGTGGTGATGAGCATAACATAAAGCACACCTTGTTGGATGCACATCTAAATGGCATATAGTTAAAACACAGTTAAAGGAAATACCATTGAAATATTAGTACGATATTGTCAAGTTTAAGCCACCAAAAAACGTTGGTCCTATAGAGTTATATCCAATAATTCTGTGGCCTTGAGTCATGATTAATATTCTTAAAGAATATGATGACCTATGCCCTATAGAAAAATCACACCCACGTAGTCCATAAAATCCATTAAATAAGTCATGCATAATGTTTCGTCTTAAAATCATGGAATTGGAAATGACACACATATCTGAGAAAGCAAAGCTTTGAGTATAGGCTACTTCTCCACTTCTGTCAATCAGACAGCACCACACACACACACACACACACACACACACACACACACACACACACACACACACACACACACACACACACACACACACACACACACACACACACACACACACACACACACACACACTCAATATATATACGTTCTATACGTTCTCCCGGGGGAGGATAGAGTGGAGTGCTTTAGAGCCACTTTCAGTTTCTCTGCTGAACCTAAAACCTCCCATTGGCATTCAGCCACTGATGAGCCCATGGAGCCGCAATGGAGTCGCCTGATGGAATGCCATGGCAACAAACGACACCTGGCAAGAGTTCATCCCACCTCCTCACTTACTCTCTCTCTCTCTCTCTCTCACCCTTTTTCTCCATCCCCACCTTCTCTCCATCACCCCCCCCCCCCCGACACACACACACACTCCCCCCGCTCCCGTCTCCCCCTCTCCCCCTCTCTCCCCCTACTGAGTAGGAGACGCTGGAACATGTTTCCCAGAGACTGACTGAAAGCCCCTGTGAACAAATAATGGGTACACGCCAGTCTAAATAAAGTGCGGTTTATGAGTTGCGGTCAGAAACGTCTCCCTGCTCTCTCTCTCTCTCCCCCACTCTCTCTCTCTCTCTCTCTCTCTCTCTCTCTCTCTCTCTCCATCTCTCTTTTTCTCTCTCTCTGTCTCTCTCTCCATCTCTGTCTGTCTGCTGCTCTCTCTTTTTAATGTTCCGCAGGAATAAATGCTGCCGTTTTTTTTTCTAGCCATAAGGATGGTTGGTTATTATACAAAGCCATTTTTTCCCCTTTCACAGTGAGGCACACAGTCAATAAAAGCGAGCCGCACCACGCTGGTAGTAGTCTGCAACCCCCCCCCCCCCCCCCCCCCCCACCATACTGCAGAATGGAAAAAAGTTGTCCAAGCCAAATAAACCGCTGTGTCCCCCATTTTTCAACCTCGGCTCAATAATATGTTTAATAGGCTTCTGTGCTGAATAAATCTTGTGAAAGTGCCCCGGGTGGCTTGTGGTATTAATTAATCATCAAAAGACTCTTAAGTGGCCAGTGGGATGTTGTGCAGTTGTTTTTACCAGTCTGCTTGTATCAGAGTCAGATGCAAACGCTGCAAACTTCTGCTCAATGAAAACAACAACAACGGAAACTTGTGTTGAAGAGCAACCATTAGATGTCAATGAATTGAAACAAAAGACATCCACTTGTATTCGAAATCTTTGTTGGGGAATTGCACATGTGTCCTTGCAGTTAAGGACTAGGTTCGTGTGTGTGGATCTCTCAGAGATTCCCTGTTACTATGGAAGCCAACAAACACACATATGAATAAAGACAGCACCTTAAAATGTCCAACAAAACGTTTCAAAATCACTCTTTTGTTAATAAACTATCCAGTTTATCGAAAGCAGGAATTCATTGTGTTCAACAATATGCAGTCAACATACAGTAGTTGAATATATACAATCATCAGTTTATTGTGTCTTTGTAAAGTACACCAAATAATAAACTCAGATTTAGTTTAGGTTCATGGTTAGTTGAAGTTATAGTTCAATCCAACCTTTTCTTCTGATTACGGTCTT
>JAPMUY010009463.1:60000-67500 GCA_026901105.3 Galaxias olidus
GTGTGTGTGTGTGTGTGTGTGTGTGTGTGTGTGCGTTACTCAAAATGAAAGTGCGAAGAAAAAAAACATGTTCCAAAGGCCACAGGTTCCTCAGATATTCATTTCAAGTGAGCGCTGCATTTGCATTAAGAGTGCAGGCCTGGTCTCTCTCAGGCCCTCCCAGAGGGGTGCTTCAGAGTCTGAGCGCTGGGCGCGCTGAAAAGAGGAGCACACACTTCCAGCATGGAACAGCCACCTGTGAGCAGAAGAGGGCGGAGATATGGCAGAGAAAAGAAAGAAAGAGATAGAAGAAGAGAAACAAGGGAGGGGGGGGGGGGTAAGAAAAGAATAAACGAAGGTGTTCGGGGAAAAACCTGAGGTGTACAAAAAGAGTATAAACAAGAGCAACAGATAGAGAGAGAGCCAGAGAGAGAGGAAGCAAGAGAGAAAGAGAGAGAGAGAGAGAGAGAGAGAGAGAGAGAGAGAGAGAGAGAGAGAGAGAGAGAGAGAGAGAGAGACAGAGAGAGAGAGAGAAGAGAGAGAGAGAGAGAGAGAGAGAGAGAGAGAGAGAGAGAGAGAGAGAGAGAGAGAGAGAGAGAGAGAACGAGGGAGTGTGAAACCCCGTCTGTGATGTTGACTCTGACAGGGCATCCGTCTGGAGGCCTGGCTGTGAGGGAGCGGAGGTGGGAGTAGATGGAGTCTAAAGTGAGCGGCTGGTTCTTGGGAGAGTTCAGGGCCTATTAACACAAATGACTCTGTCCAGGCAGTGGCTTAGGGAAGCAGGCGATATGTTAGCCCGGTGAGTCTGGAGCTCAGAGGTCCAGCAGCACATGGAGCAAGAGGAGGAGGAGGAGGAGGAGGAGGAAGAGGAGGAGTGGGGGGCGACGGTAATCAGGCACACTCACTCACGCTCCTCCACACACCTGTAACAACCCTGCTGGTGAAAGGTTGTTTTCTCTACCCCCCCCCCCCCCCCACTTGTCCACTTTCCACAACTTTCTAAAACTCTCTCTCGTTCCCTCCAATTCTCTCTCTCTCTCTCTCTCTCTCTCTCTCTCTCTCTCTCTCTTTCTCTATCTCTTTCTCATTATAAATATATCTCGCTCTCTCTTGTCCCTTTCCATATATTTTCTTATTTAAACGGTACCCTTTCAACTTTGGCTTCACCAACAGGTAGATGACTGAAGTGTAGATGTTAAACCTAGCATATGTACCACAGATGGGCGATACAAATCTGTCTCCTGGAAGGCCAAACATGTTAAAACAGAGAAGTTTGCAAATTGATAAAAAATGATCAACTTAATAGCTTCATAGTAGTTGCCAAGAATGTACACAGCATGTAGCTTGGTATCACACTGAAATAACCACTAGGTTTAACATAACGTTTGGCTCTGGCAACACATTGGACAGTAGACTTCTCTGTGTGAGAACTAGCCACATGATAAACCACGAACAGAGCGGACGTACCAGTAAGATCCTCGTTCAACATTTCATCAAACCCTCCCACAATAAGGTATGTAGGTATGCAATGTTGTACCCATATCTACAGTCAAGTTCATGAAGCAGGCTAAAACAAAATGGAATTGCATAAGCAAATTAATACTGAAAAATGTCAAACATTTTTGCGTGATGTAAAAGAAACAAAATGGGGATTCAAGGAATTGCTGTGGGCTGGATTGGAAGCGCCCAGTAGCAAAGCAAATTGCAGCCCAAAAAAAGAGCAACTCGCAGTCACCATATTCACAGCAATTATTTCCCCTCTTCCTCCTCCTCCTCCTCCTCCGTAACCCGCTGCTGGACGCCTCGGTCTCAGCCACACCGTTAGCCCTATAATCCTAAACAGATTTGCTTCCGCCACAGGAGAAAAAACCTCGAGTCTGGCCGTCTCCTCAGCGCCTGCTCCGCAGAAACCCATTAATGACCAACACATGTTGGTCGTCGATGGAATGGGTTACCGCGGCGACGCATGTGGTCCTCCGCGGCGCGGCGGCGGCGCTGACATTCGGGGGACGCGTCTTTAACGAGCGGGTAGAATCGATCCCAGTTGTTCGCACTTTGACGGCCCTGTCTAACGGGAGGGGGGGGCCGGGAGGGGGTGGGCGGGGGGGGGGGGGGGCCCTCCTTGTCAGTCAATCCCAGAGCCAAAACACGACGAAGCAGGGGAGTCAATGGTTTTTCCCTTGATGCCACAATCCTCCATCGAAGTCATATAGAAGGCTGAACGTGTAATTATCAAACTTGGAGCTGCTTATTAAGACGAGGAGAGGACAAGGCAAATGTGTTGTCTTTTTTTGTTCGCCGGGACAAAGGAGTAAGTGGAGCTCTCTGTAGTCATAGGGAGAGAGGGAGAGAGGGAGAGAGGGAGAGAGATCCATAAGGAGTGGAACAAGAGAGGAGGGGTGGATGGTGAAAGAGAGAAAGAAGGAGGGAGGGAGGAGATAAGAGGGGGAGAGAGAGACACACACACAATCACAGTCCCTACTCATTGTCCTCCACCTCTTACTGTTCGCACACAGTGTGTGTGTGTGTGTGTGTGTGTGTGTGTGTGTGTGTGTGTGTGTGTGTGAGTGTGTGTGTGTGTGTGTGTGTGTGTGTGTGTGTGTGTGTGTGTGTGTGTGTGTGTGTGTGTGTGTGTGTGTGTGTGTGTGTGTGTGGATGGGTGTGGGTGGCGGGTTGATCTTGTGTGAGAGTGAGTGCATGAGTGTTTGTGCATGCCCATTTGTGTGTATTCATCTGGGGGGGGGGGGGGGGGGGGGGGGTATGAGGTCTCAAAAACACAGCTGAATGGGCACTTCTGCCTCTATGATTTGTGCCGTGGTGACCAGCCAACGGGGAAAAGCGACCAGAGAGATCCAAAAATTCAGGTCAAAGATTGTGGGGAAGGGAGGAGGGGGACCGAAAGAAAAAGACGGGAAGAAGAAGGGAAAAAGAAACTGGACACACTCAAGGCCAGAGAAAATGGGAAGAAGATCTTGTTCTGGAGGGGGGGGGGGGGGTCACAAATCAATCTGATACACACGGAGAGCGCTGCACTGACTGTAACAGAGGTGCTTGTGTGTCACACAGTTTGGAAGTATGTGCAAACTGTGCATATTCAACACGTTTGTCACTGGTGAGTGAAAGTACGTCTCTATATTTTTTATAACTATGAGTGTGTGCATAAATGTGCAAGGGCATGCATATTGTGGAAGCCTGAGTGTCTGTACTCATCACGTGTGTGTGTGTGTGTGTGTGTGTGTGTGTGTGTGTGTGTGTGTGTGTGTGTGTGTGTGTGTGTGTGTGTGTGTGTGTGTGTGAGTGTGTGTGTGTGTGTGTGTGTGTGAGTGTGTGTGTGTGTGTGTGTGTGTGTGTGTGCGCGCGTGCGTGCGTGCGTGCGTGCCTGCGTACGTGCGCGTGTGCGTGTGCGCGTGCGTGTGTGTGTGTGTCAGGCGGTAAACAATGGGAATGTTTCACAGACGCCACTCTGAGCGGCCCGAGGCGAAAGAGAGACATGGGCACATCGACAGCCCAGACAGAGGACTGGTTCGCTAACTGCACACTCATTACCAACCCCACCCACCCTCCATCCCCCCCGCCTCTACCCCTCCCCTCCTCTTCGTCCTCAGCCAAAGGCTGATCAGTGTACACTAGGTCTTTTTACAAGTGCTAATAAAGGGAATTAGAAGGAAAACTTGCAAACGCATAAACGGCTCGGAGCTGGGGTTGAGTTTTGGAGAGGGCCAAAACACGGTGTGACCTTCCCCTGTCAGTGTTGTGTGACAAATATCAATGCACATTAAAATGGGATTATCTATTTCACTGGTCTCTTTTCTATAAGAAAGAAAGGTACTAACTGTTATTATGCACAGGTTTGTAATAGATAATTATCCATTGATAATTGAAAGGGCAATATTTTGCCCTCCACGCCACCATAGAACAGGAAACATGAATGAGAAAGTAAAAAAGAAAAAAGAAAAAAAGACAACGTTATTCTAAGGTTCAATGAGACCAGCTCCCTTTTACACTTCAACATCAAAACCTCTCCATTAAAGCCAGGGCTGTATTTTACTACTTTATTTTAGTGTCCACAATCAGATGGCATTTCTATTTTTTCATGACACAGAGGGCTAACCCTTTCACACACTACAGCGCGTGTAGTGTACAGTTTTAAAATCATTATCCTGGATTGCCGATATCAGCATAATGAAGGGCTGAGTGAATTTTGCAGGGGGGGGGGGGGGGGGGGGGGGGGGGGGGGCAACGCAAAGTTAAATCATTGAAAACTCTTTAGAGTCTCTTGAACAGTGTTGAAAGCCTTTGAAAGGCTTGTGCATTATAACGAGTGAGGGTTAATCTTTTACTGGGCCGTCAGTTAAGTATAATGACATATTTGTGTAAGCGTGTCTCCATGGTGTGTGTTTGTGTATGTGTTGGCTAAATCTAGTGAAATGACCAGGAGAGCTGCATAGTATTACAAACCTTTTCTTTCTCTTACACGAAAAACCTTAACCAATCTCATTATCACTATAGGGAGAGTCTACATAGTTGTGATGGTTATGAGCTGTGAGAAACTCTTGGCCGTTGATCCATGGTACACTCTTGAGATGCACCGAGCCCCATTGGAATGTCCCAAAAACAGCAGCCCTTGTACTGTAGCACAGGAGGTGAAGGCCCAACCATGCGACCCTGAACATGCCCTGTAGTTCCCCCTCGCGTGCGTCCAGATCTGAGAACCCTCTCGCCAATCCACACAATCCCAGACTCCCTCGCTGTTGATCAAAGGTACAGCGTGTTTATGCATAGCAGCCCCAAACTATGATAAAGGGGGTCCTGTTACAATTAGAGATAAGTTGGACGTGTTTTTCCCCCCGCAGTCCCTGCAGATGTAAAGGTCAGACGCGGTGGACATGAGAATACTGGCGCTGACCTCGGAACGACCCTAACGATGACCCCTCAACCCTCGGCATTTTTCCCCTAAGTGACGAGAGCCATTTACAGTTTCGTGCAGTGATGACTCAAGCAAGGGCATTGGAGGAGAAGAAAGAGGCCACGTTGCTATAACGACGAGATGAAACGACACCGTCATTTAACCGAATGTCCAGTTGAGTCACTATAACAACAACAAACCGCAGTTTGCGTTACCAACGTCCGTCTAAACAAAAACAAAAACCGCATTTGCCCGGATTTACCAAACGCCAGCCGAACAGCAGGCCCATGGCTTACAGTTAAGTTTGAGTCGGGACGTTCGCGGTGCACGAATCATTAAGCATGGGAATGTGCCCTCGTTTCCACCTCCCAACTGTTATCCCCCCCAGCCCTGTTCTCCGTGCGCTATCTCCACGGCCGATCTATAAGCTGCGCTATTACCAGTCCTGGACTCGGCGTGGTTCTGGGCCGATTTAGAACGTCAACACCATCAATCACGCGGCACAGAGGCCAACCAGCTGGCTGAACCGCGCTGTCGCGTCGCACGGCCATTTGTCATGCCGCGAGGCCACGTCCCGTTCACCACGTAACGCAGCCTATGTGGCTCACCCCTCCTCTTCTTCTCTTCCCTCTTCTTCATCATCTTCATCGCTCCCTGGTCTCGCCCCGCACTCACACCCGACTTTTTTGGTTGTTTTTACGTTTGACTCTACTGTCTGGTAGACTGGCTACAACAAACTCGCTCACCTCTTTTCAGTTTTTTTTTTGTGTTTCTTCACTCTCATCATCGTCTCTACTGCCACTAATCAAAATCCTGGACGGCTTCAATTGTTTCCCTGTCGTCCAATGAAAACACTTCTTTGACACAGTATAACCACACCCATGTGTCTGTTATTTATATTATCGATATTGTAAATTTCGTCTGTTTCTGTCAACTATTGGGGGGGGGGGGGGGGGGCAAAATATTGTCTCTGTAAGTTACCATGACCACATGAACAACATAAATATCTAAGTTTGTGTGTGTTTGTCTTCCTGGGCTACAATAAATCATTAAAATAGAGTTTATGTGTCAATAAAACGAGTGGACATGGTCGATAAACAGGAGAGTTTGTCATAAACCTGGAACACAGGAGTTGCTTTATCTACCAAATAGTACATTTGGTAATGCAAATAATGTGAGATTACGATGATGATGTAATAGGCTCATTTATATTAATTAGGAACACCCCATGGTATTATTCCATGAAACACAACAGACACGTAAAACACACACACACACACACACATACACACATATATAATAATAAAGACGGTCGGGTTTGCAGCACACACACACACACACACACACACACCCACATCTTATACAGTCGTGTTTGTCGCACGCACACACAGACAGACACAGACACATTTGAACACATACAGACACACACACATACACGGTTGCGTTTGTCACACACACACACACACACACACACACACACACACACACACACACACACACACACACACATACACAGTTGCGTTTGTCACACACACACACACACACACGCACACACACAAACATACACATATATCCTTGAGTTTGTTACACACACACACACACACACACACACACATATACAGTTGTATATATACACACACTCATATACACACGCACACATACGGTTCCTCAGCTCCTCTTAATAGCCTTGTGTTCTGTCCAAGCTTTGTCTGCCTCCTGGTCCTTGTCAAAGCCAGCTGAGAGAGCCCTTAGGGCCTGAGGGGGGCCTTACTTGTCCAAACACCCTAAATGGAGGGTCTGGCCGAGTTCCTCGCTCCTTCATCTCTGGCGGGGGAAACAAGTGCAGCACAGTGCATGGGCTGGGTGGTGTGTCTGGCGGGATCAGAGGTCAGACCGGTCAGCGCTCGCTCACAGTCACGCCATCATCCCCCCATCCACCCCCCACCCCCCACCCACCCCCGCTCCCTTTCTTCCCTTCAGAACTCTGTGTTAGCCAGCCAGCTGCACAACTGTCTGCTTCCCCGTACAGTTTAATCAGCAAAGGTCACTAACAATCAACCAGTGTAAATGCACATCTGTGTGTGTGTGTGTGTGTGTGTTTGTGTGAGTGGGTGTGTTCACGTGTATATGTGTGTGTGTGTGTGTGTGTGTGTGTGTGAGAGAGAGTGTGTGTGTGTGTGTGTGTGTATGTATATTTGTGTGCGTGTGTGTATGTACGTGTGTGAGGGGCGTTTGTGAGTGTGAGAAAGGGAATCAGTGTGTTGCAGCGTGTACGTGTGTTGAAATGATCTGTCCCTTAATGTGACACTGTACAGGGTTGTTCCTTCCTCACACACACCACCATCTAACACACACAGACAAAGCATGCAGCTGGACACACCGCACACACACAAACACTTCTTGCATATATCAGTGCATCACTGTGGACAATTAATTTATTTCTGAGATGTCTGTTTGGCTAGAGTCTAGATTAGATTGGTTAGCGATGTTCATGTGCTATTGTGGTTGATGTCTGCTTGGCTAGAGTCTAGATTAGATTGGTTAGCGATGTTCATGTGCTATTGTGGTTGATGTCTGCTTGGCTAGAGTCTGGATTAGATTGGTTAGCGATGTTC
>JAPMUY010009463.1:72500-95000 GCA_026901105.3 Galaxias olidus
GGAAAGAAGAGGGCTTGTATGTCCCTAATCTGAAAGGGAGGGAGGTGGTGGTTTGAGAGGACAGGAGGCAGGCGGGGGGGGGGGTGTGCAGGGGAGCATTTGAGTGATGATAGGTGTGTTAGTCGACCCTGCCAGCATCCAACCCCTCCACCCCACTATGTACACCCTCAAGGCCATACCAGGATCTTGGCCATGATAGCGAGCCCCACAGGCAGAGACAGAGAGAGAGACAGACTGTCAGACTGGCTGCACTCGCTCCCCCTGCCCCTCCTCACTCACTCTGTCTCTGTGTCTGTCTGTGTCCCCGTAGAGGACATTCAGTGACCAGACTGTCCCGGCCCTGAGGCCCGTGTGAAAGGGTAGAAATGTGAAGCCGGGAGAAGTCGAAGAGTCTGGGCCTGCCTTGTTGTCTACCTCCAACCACCCCCCACCCCGCTCTCAAACTTTGCATCCCTCCCTCTTCTCACTCCTTTCTCAACCAGGTAGACGCCAGGCGCCACAATGCATCAGCAGTCTCAGGTATGCTCAAGTATGAAACTATTGTATGAAGTTTAGAGTAGTCATCGCGGACAATTACTCACACATGCTGTGTTTTATATGACATAACACGACAGGTCATCTCATATGAATACATTCATACATGCCATAACATGCAATTGTCTTTGTAAATTAAAATTGTATGGTTTATCCCTATATTTCTCAGCAGAGAAGGAGCAAGGGCAGGTATAGTTTTGACGGATGTTATCAGTGAAGAAAAGATTGGATTATCCTGGTTTTCCTGTGCCTCCCGTTAGTCTTCCTCACTGCGCAGCTCCGTGTTTTGTGCATGGCCTTTTGATTCCAACTGACAGTTATTTCAACAAACATTTAGGTAATCGTAGAATTTTCTTCTCTTTTTTTTTCTGGCTCCGTTTATTTAGCATTTTTGCCTCCCTTGCTTCCAAATGTTGTGGCATTGTCATGTGTAAAGGCTTAGGATGATTACAAAATAATTTGCAAATAGAATAAGTGCACAGAGCCTAAGTTGAGGTTTTACCGTCTGTCAGCATATGACAGCTGCAGGGCAATTTTCATTGTGGTACGAGTGGTTTTGTGGCAAACAGGCTCTCTCATTTATCTAAACTACATCCTAAACTGCGGCTGCTGCTGCTTCATTATTGAAACAGGCCGCATGGGTTAGAAGGGCTCCTAAATGTAAACTCATTGCTTAAATGTGAGGACGCTGATTGGAAATTTTTTGTTTTTTTGAGGGGTCGAGATTTCACTGGTCTTTGCATAGGCATGGGGCTTTTTTTGTAGACTGTATTGTTTGTGTGGCATATACCAATAGGCAAATATGTGATCGGCAAAGCACACAGGAATTATTCTGCACATATTGGTTATCTATACTGGTATTATATTACATTGAAATGCAATTAACATACATGTGCATTATTAGCACACCATGTGGTTACACATTGGCAACCAAACTGTGAATCCCCCCCCCCTACCCCCCTCCCCCCACCTCTGCCCCTAGTGTACAGCGCTTTGGGTGTCTAGAAAACACTATATCAAATGCAACCATTATTATTATTATTATTATTATTATCATAGGAAAACAACCTGCAACTATTACTGTAAAGAGGGGCTCCTGGATTTCATATTAAATTTAACTGGCTATGTGGAACTTTTGGATTGTATTTGTCATTGAACAAAGCTTTTGTTTCACTCTTTACAAAAATAGGGATGTTTCTTGTGAGCTGACTGACTCCAATCAACTTCCGCTTTCAAAACGAGAAGCAACCGATCTGACTAAACGGGTGACATACGCTGCGCTTTCATGCGCAACTTGTACACTCTGGAAGCAGGTGTTATATCCCACAAATCTCTCTGTTGGAGAACTCAACAAACAGTTCGATCGTTCAGACGCGACAAGCCAGCATTGCAATTATGTCAGACAAGAAACAGACGGTTGATTTAGGATTATTGGAGGAGGATGATGAATTTGAAGAATTTCCAGCAGAGGGTTAGTACCTTAATAGTTAAAACCTGGGTAGATATGACATTGTCTTTGTTTTGAACAGTAACATCTTTTTATAGACTGGGCCCAGCGACACAGTGACTCAGCTAACAGGCTAACTAGTTAGCCGACATTAGCTCGTTATGCTAAGGCTAAGCTATTAACGATGCTTTGCTATGGCATCGCGAGCTAACACAGCAATGATGCCATTGCTAAACGCTTACCTACATATACATTTTTATTAACGGTTAGTTATTAGACTTTTGAATTGTAATGCAGAAAGTTTGTTGTTTTCTTATTACCGATAGCTACTCTAAATAGCGTTAGAGCCCGGCCTGAGTTTTAAACGTTTTCTCGAAGCAAGCAAGCTTCCCCCGCCTGATTAATCAACATTGCCACTGTAGGAGCTTACTGCAATTCAATTGAAGTACAGTCCCTGCCTGACATGACAGAATTGTGTTCGTATCTGTTTTTTAGACTGGAATAAATTAGATGAGGATGAAGACGCCCACGTGTGGGAAGACAACTGGGATGACGATAATGTAGAGGATGACTTTTCAAACCAACTCAGGTAACGTCAACCACAACATTAATATTATTACGGTACAATATCGTTAGTTATTAAGTAATGATATTGATACTGGTCCAGACTACTGTTAGACCAGTACCAACAGCACCTAGTCACCCATAGCTGTGTATGTTATGGATATGGTAAAGAGATGTAGTAGTGGAACAGTCTCGTTCTTATCCAAAAAGTCAAATTTTAGCTAATCAGATAATCCTTCTTGAAACTTAACCAGGCGCACAATGACACGTTTCATCAAGTATCAGAATGATCTTTGATTAGCCTGTTCAGTCTTCCTATGCAATGGCAGGCTCATAAAAGATGCATCTGCAGCGTGGCTGAGCGTTTTACAATAGTTTGACTTTGACTGTTCCAATTCGTGTTTCTGGCCTCTTTCTATCAGTAGAACAGCAGAACAAGCTATTTAGCAGGGGTTTAATGTTGTTATTTTGTTACACATGGCAACACCACGACATGCTGGTCCTCTAGCGTAAAATTAAACATTTCTAGTTTGTCATCTCAGTACGAGTGTGCTCATTGGTAAAGTTATACACTGTCAGTACGTATCGTAGCCTACATGTTTAATGGTGATTGCCCCAACACTATACTGATAATCATTATTGCAACACAGCATCTTGTGGTCATGCTTTTTAACATCGCTCATTAAGGATTAGTTGGATTGGAACTTAGTTTGTCTGCAATCACGTTTACTTCCCTTTGTTTTGGGTCCAATAGGGACATAGTAGTAGTAATAATAATAATAATAATTAATTGTATTTAGTTTATAGCGCTTTTCTCAAGACTCTATAGTGCTTTACACAAATTTGTTGCCAATTAAGTACACAGAACGAACAATGAACGGACCGACAGCTATCAAACACAACACTCAGTCTGACATATTTCAACAGACTTGCTCACACGCATAGGACACACAGTCACTGTTGAATTGGCAGTGACTGTTCAGGGCACTGGTAGGAGGGTGGAGCATGTTTTTTTGATGACGTATAGACAATTGTTTGTATTACCACTCTAGGCTGTAAGGAAATTATCCAAGTCTGACAAAAATACTCAGGGTGTCATTTCTTTTTGCAAAATTCTAGGTTTCATGGCAGGTTAACCTGTGTGAAATTTGAGGCTTAGATTGCACAGTCCGTCCAGGACCAGACCTTTCATGTTGTCAAGCCCTCTATCATTTGCACATCTGTCATGTCTCAATCTAACCAAAAACAGGTTTCTTTTTTTCGTGGACAGTCTACATCGACTAACTGTATTTACAGACACTTATTCACTCAAATCAATAAAGTGTTAATAAGAAATACCTAGTCTGTTTTCATTTGAGTATACTTCAGGGAGTAACGCAGCTTTGTTTTATTCAGAACTATTTTGATAGCTATGCTATTATGTGCTTCATACAAGATATCATTATAAGAAAACGGTAAAGCTGGGTTATGTATAATCATCAAATCCATTGCCGAATACATTACTTTTTTTTTCACTTAATGGTTCTCTCAATCAATAGCAGAGAGTACTTATGCTTCAACCGCTCGCATGTAATCACCTTAACTGACAGATCTATTTTTTTTGCTCCTGCAGGGCGGAACTGGAGAAACATGGTTACAAGATGGAGACATCATAGCAACACACGAAGCTGCCCTTAATTGGCTATGATGGACGTGGACATTAATGTATGATTACTATTGGTCGACTTTGCCACACATGGAGAATGGAAGGTGTTGCTTTGCTTTCATGCTTTTTTTGTAATAAACCTTTGGTCAAGTAAAGTGTTGGGAGAAAATGTGTACTTATGGTGTTTTTATTGTCGCACAACATGTAGCGTAACTGCTTATGGAAATGTAGTAGTCTAGTTATTAAAGATCATAAATACTATTGTTCACTTACCTGGCTATATATTTGTTTTGCTCATAGGATCTGGTCATTTAATGACTGAAAGTTAAATCTCATTTTGTAACCGTTTATTTTAGAATAAAGAGCTCTTTGCATTCAGGGCTAACATCTGTTTAAAAATCACTTTTTATTAAAGCCATTGATCTTTCACGTGACTTTACTCCAAATGCAACACTTCACTTACAATAATGATTTGATAATCATCACCCTGTGACACACATCTTTTTAAAATTTCATATGAAGCTAATATGAATTTTGCATGTTATGTGTCAAGTGCTGCTCTGATTGTGTGAATTTTGAAGCTCTTGGTTTTGAAGATACCGTGCGCTTTCTAAATGGACACTTCCATGCAAAACCTTTAGACAAGCAGGTGTGTCCATTTAACAGAGTGGGAGACAGAAATCCGGTGAGATGTGCGTGTGGGCGGCTCACATAGCAGGCGTATGAGAGAGAGAGAGAGAGAGAGAGAGAGAGAGAAAGAAAGATGTTCAGCATGGCGTGAGCCAGTCCCTCTGCACTATTCCATGCTGTATAACAACCCCTTTCCCTTGTGAGCCCCACAGCGTCGGGGCCCAAGTCCCTGAAGGAGAGATTATCCACTGCCGTGTTTGTCAGGGGCAGGGAGGGGGTCCCAGCATGGGAGCCAGCAGCCTGCGCTGCCCTGGCCTGCCCATTCTGCCGACCAGGCCCTGCTCTTCCGCTCGTCGCAGCGGGGGACCCCCGCACTGAACCGGAGGCCAATTTACCCTTGGCTATACACTCCCCCAGCAAAATGATTTTTCTCTGCGTTTTGTCGACTCTCCATCCCAGGGTCCTAATGAGTTGAAATGGATGCCAGTAAGACCGAGGCTGAAGCGATGGTGCTGTGGTTCCAGCCAGCAACCCCGTCTGCCCCCGCTATGTATGGCAGCCGATTATACATGTCGAGGGGTGATGCTGGGATAATTTCATAAAGAACATAAAATTGTTGGCTGTCAAATTCTTTTTTTTTTTTTTTTTGTAGTGAGAGGTTAACGCTAGTTTACAGATTATGGGAATTGGGGGGGAAGGGGGGGTTTGATCAGGTGAAAGGCTTTGAATATCTTTCAATAAAACTCTTGCTCTCTCTGATGTTGACTTATATCTAATTTCTCTAGAGAATGTGTTTCCCTGTGGTTGTTTGCTTGGTCTATTATCCCAAACAATTGTCTGCATGTCACAGGCAACAGCTCCCCTGTGTGCGAATCCCATATCACAGGTACACAAATGACAACATTCTGGCAGATGTGACTGATAACGTTTGTGGTACGCAAAGATACACTGTCGTCTTTTCTTTTAATACTATGGACCGATGAATGCACTTTTTGTTTAATATAGGACAGAAAAGGAATCACAAAGTGGTCAGATATTTGTTGATTCAATTTAAAGGGGCACAAGGGACTGTTACTTAGGGGTTCAGCAGCCCTCCAGTGACACCTGTCAATACACAACGTAGACGAGCTCCCATAAGGTGAGGTCTACGCCCTTGATACTAAGTGCCTTGGGCTGGCTCATTATTCTAACTGTTGGAGAGTCAGTGGAGTGAGAGAATTGGTAAGTGAGAGCAACGGAGTAAGACCCACGGCCATTTTGTTTGTGCTAGGACCGTAAGATTGGTCCCTTGTGCTGGGCGGCTGAGAGGGCCTCTCTAGGCCCTCAGTATGAAGCTGCATAGGCCATTCACTTTTTCACATTATCTTTATCTTTTATCCCTCGCTGCCATTACTTTTATTTGCATAAAAAATGTGTTGTTAATTCATGACCCATGTGATTCACCTTGACATGGACAAAGACCCAGTGTGAGCAATATTGATTGACTTGCCGTCATCACAATCTTTCTTTAATTTGTAAGGAGGGGGCCAATGTTTTAGGTGACATGCCCTTGGAAATTAAGTGTATAAATTGTATTTTATGAATGTAATTTGCAGCCACACGATAACACTACACACCAATACAAGTAATAATTGTGTATATCAAATATAGATATTGGTTCTAAAGAAATGTCAATATATTGATAGAGTAAATTTAAATTCTACCTTAAGATGTTTAATTTCATGTCAGCCATCATTCTCTATTGAGATGATATCACTTTTTTCAAGTCACCCTTACAAATGTATCTTTCATTTTGAAACACAAAACTCCTCATATACAGTGTCACAGACACAGATGTCCGTTTAATAACATCATGCGTTGAGCTGATGCTGGGCCAATGTCTCTGACTGAAGGCTCCTGCTGTGTGGACACAGAGGCCACACACCACAGCTTCCAAAGCTATATTTTCCACCTCTTCCTAGTACAGACAGCGGACGGTACCATGTCTGCTCCACCACAGCAGGCCTCTTCTCTCCTCCCTGCCACCAAGCCAGCGAGAAGACAGGGGGCCGGCAACGCGCGAGCAAGGAACGCGCAGCTGCTACAATAATAGCTCTAATTGCAGTTTCTTTTGTGAGGTTGAAATTAGCGGTGAGGCTACAATACTACTACAAAACCGCCCCTTCCCCCATCGAAAACCTTGAGTAGACAGACAGAGAGAGAAAGAGACAGAAAAAAAAATGACTCCTCTCGGGGGTGCAACGACTTGCTCACCAGAGAGACACATCACCGCCACCCACGACCAGAGTGGTCCACACCTGCACACAGGACCCCCGCTAAAGTAAACACAGATAATAAGGTGTAATTACTTTTGAAAATAATAAAGGGGAGGCACCCCCCTCCCGGCACCCCCCTTCTACTCCACAAATGACAAAGGCTTGCCTGTTTATTGTGGGGGTGAAATAACCCAATGGAGACACGGGCGAGTGCCCTATTCTGAGACCTGAGGGTCCAACTGAGGGTCCCTGATTGGACAGAGACCAGTGTCAAGGAGCACCCGTTTTTGTTGTCCTAACCACAGCTCTTAATAGGTCAGGATTGCGGTAATTTGGGCCGTTCTGCAGCCCCTTTCATCCAGATCAAAATAGTGCCGTGTTAGACTCAAAATAATTCCCTTTCTTTCTGTTCACTTTGATGACTAATACATTCACTGTGATTTGTTTTTTGCTCTATCTTCTTCTGCATGTCAGACGAAAGATAGAGTTTTCAGATTTTTACGTTTGATGAGAATATGATGAATCAAATCATGGTGAGCCAAGTGCAGTGTTAGAATTACGTGAGAATAACACAGTACCTCTGTAATCAGACTAGAAACTTTAAGGAATGTCTAATGCACAGTCACATAATAAAATAGAAACAATGTCATACTGTCATTCAAAAATATAGCTCGTAATATATATTATTTGTATGTGTATTTATGAATGTGCTGGGAGCACACTGGAGTATCTGAAACAAATTTGTAAATAATTATGCAGAATGTCCTATAACAATCACCATGTACCATAACTGATGTGTTTAAAATTTTTTGCAAACCGTCTGCCTTAGTGTATGAGCGCTACAACTTTCATTAAATGTGATATACTCATTACAGAGCATGCAAACATGACACTGGACAGCACAGATGGTCTGGGATCATTCTGAACTTTCAATGTCGATTAAAATCATTGAGATTGTAACCAGATTTGAGGTGTTCACACACAGGGAGAAAGAGAAGGGTATGTTTCCTTCCAACGCCATCACTAGCGGTTGTGTCACTATGAAAACACAGGCATTGGTTTGATGTCAGTGTGGATTATAGAGTTCCCCTACTGCAACAGTGCAGTTTATGACATTCCTCCATTTTGGGTTTTGAAGGAATGTTGTTTGAGGGAATATTTGAATAATCTAACTTAATGTGGGACATGGGCAGAGGCATAAAGTGTAAAGTCATTTGATGGGCTGTTTTGAATTGTCATTTTCAATTGAATGTAGTGTGTGTGTACTTGTGGTGTAAACAAAGGTTAAATCTACAAAAAATAAATAAATGTTTCACACGCTACACTGCAGTATATCTGAGGCCTAGGTCTAAAGCTTAACCCATTGAAATGTCTGAAAAACTGTAAATCTTCTAATATGATTAATGAGCTCTGTCTGCTATATTTTAAAGATGCCATTACTTCCAACTGAAACAAAATGATCAATAAGAAAGTCTCAGATTGCCTCGTTTTCCATGTGAATTTATGTAAATAAACACCAAGGATCCTCAGCATGCTCTGCGGTCTTCTGAGACATTATAGTAAGTCTGTTGACGGGTCTAATAGACAAGTAAATCAGTGTTCCATACAAGTCATGCTCATGCTATCATTAAAACCCACTATGTGCAACCGAGCCGAAAGGCTCTGACAAGATGGCCGTCTATTTATATGACGGTCCTCCGACAAGACGACCCCTCCTACTGCGTCTCTCTCCACCATCCCCTAGTACAATCATGATACCCAGCAATTAGAGCTTTGTTATTTTTTTATTTTTACTCCTTTTTTTTTTATCCCCCTCATATTTGTAAGCCTGTGTAGCATTTTAGCCATCCACCCATTGCCGTCCTACAGCACTTAAAAGCATTAGACAGTGAAGGCAGAAAAATTAACAGGGACAATTTAGACACCAGAAAGGCTTTTCGCCAGAGCAATTAAGCACTCTTGATGTTATTATCATCTCTGGTGAATTATCAGTGCTCTGATAAATGTAATTAATCAATCATCTGGCTCACTCATGCGCTCCCACATAGCCAACTACACTGTATGATTGAGCCAGAAGAATGCTGACCTATGAAAAATCAATGTGCAGCCATGACTCATCAGCTGGCTGCTCTAAATTAATTTGTATATTCAATTACACAATTTACTGAAATGTAATAGTGGCCTATTTATACCATTTCTAAAATTAAGTAGTGAATAGTGAAATGATCGTTAAACACAGTTCAACCCGCCTCGGATTCCCAATAAAAGCGAAAACATAAAACATGTCTCCTTTGTTTTACCAGATACAGCAGAGACCATGAAAACGTTGTCAAAAACGTGTATTTAAAGGAGGAGTTCAGTGGCAGGAAATCTCATAAAAGGGGATCTACACATAGGCGGTGGTGGATTGTGCACATTGGTATTTGGTCTGAGAGCCTGGGAGGCCTTGGCTCGGCCACAGTCAACTGGTTCCCAACGAGGAAACAATTAATCTTGTGTGAGCGCCCTGTCTGCTCTCAAGTCAACGACAATGCTCAGCCATCTTTCTGCCCCTGGGGCAGCACAGAGGAAAAGCACGCAATGCAGGCATGTGCCCCTTTATCCACACATACACATACACAGACACACAGAGACACAGACACACACAGGCACAGACACACAGAGACGCAGAGACACGTAGACTCAGAGATGTATATAGACACATATAGACACTAAAGGCACACATGTAAACACATACATATAAAAATGTACGTTAGTCAGACAAAAACCAAGCACATACTGTACAAACGCATGCATACACACACACACACACTCACACAAATTTTTTTCCCTCATCATACTCACAGATCAAGAAGACAATAAGAAGGTGAACTGTGGACGAACGTTTGATGATCGTTCTCGATCATATGCGTCATATAGTCATATGGAACTTGTCCCAGGCATGTTATAAGCGAGATGCGGCGTTTCGAAAATGTTTCTTGCCCTCTTTGAAGACAAGTAACCAAACTTGAAATGACAATTTCTCTCAACTCACTCAAAGGAAACGTACAGTCATCTTTAATTTAACTCCTCGTTTTGCAAATGGCAAAGCGCCTTACGGTGAGCCAAAACAGACGTGGCTTACTGAAATGAAAAAGGAAATTTGTCATCTATTCCTTTCTGTCTCTGCATCTGTCTGGGGGTTGTGTGCCTGTATGATGGAGTGGGCCAAACTACATGCATATATCTATTTGTGCACATATGTCAACATGCAAGTGTGTCCATGTTTGGATTTATGTGGGTCTGTGTTGTGCAAGTACGAACGCATACGAGTCTGTGGGTGTGTGATGGTGTGCGTTTGTGTGTGTGTGTGTGTGTGTGTGTGTGTGTGTGTGTGTGTTTGTGTGTGTGCGTGCGTGTGTGAGCACCCACGCACGCACAACAAGCCCCTCCATCCGAAGTGGAGCAAACAAAGAGGCTGGTGTGTATTTCAGGATGGTGTGTCTGGATGGCATCAGACTGGGAGTTTGCAATCAGTAATGACACAGGTTACTCCAGGGGTCTCAAGTGAGAAACACCACCACAGTTTGGCCAGGGGAGAAAAAGCTTTGAAACTTTTCCATATTATAAAAGGAAAAGGAACGTAAATCCTGGGTATTCACATTTTATAGTTTGGTTTTTGTTATTGTTTTATAAATGCTACCCACTCTTATAAGTCTATGTCTTCGTCTAGTAGTGTGCTAAGATGTAAAAATTAAATCGCAAGGTGCTTAACTTCAAAATATTTTTGACAAACGTTTTGGTGAACGTTTTTTTTGTAAACCCTATTATTTGGAAAAAAAAAGGTGGTCGGCTTCAGAATATCAGTATTTTGTGTATCAGCAATTAGAATTTGGTAGTCCTGTAACCTCAAGCGTCCAATGTTGTGATGGTAAGTGGATGCAGCCAGGGTGACTCTATAATTTATGGAAAAGGATTCGAGACAATTATAACACACACACACACACACACACACACACACACACACACACGCACACACACACACACACACACGCACACACACACACAAATATCCGCTCTGTGTCCAGGTGGTAGACTGTCAGGGAGAGAAACACGTAAGGTACTTAAAGATTTGCTGGTGTTCTTGTTCCTGTTCAAAGACAAATGTCTTCCCCCTGATCGTTTCTCACAATTCCCTTTTGCACTGGGGCCTCTGTGATCAGTGGTCATGAGAAGGTGCAAGAATCTGCGACAACTACTATTAGCTGGGGATCAAAAAAGAAAAGAAAAGAAACCTGATTTTCGCATCTTTACCCCATCAAAACAGTACTAATGCTGATTCTCTCTCTCTCTCTCTCTCTCTCTCTCTCTCTCTCTCTCTCTCTCTCTCTCTCTCTCTCTCTCTCTCTCTCTCTCTCTCTCTCTCCCCCCCCCTCTCCCCCCCCCCCTCTCTCTCTCTCCCCCCCTCTCTCTCTCTCTCCCCCCCCCTCTCTCTCTCTCTCTGCCCCCCCCCCTCTCTCTCTCTCTCTCTCTCTCTCTCTCTCTCTCTCTCTCTCTCTCTCTCTCTCTCTCTCTCTCTCTCTCTCTCTCTCTCTCTGCAACCACCTTTACCTTGCTGGAGTGTGCCTGCAGGCTCAGTGTTTGCGGGCACCATCTGTGTTCATTTAGCCTGGACAGAGCATGCAGGCAAGCAGACAGACAGGCAAGCTGGGGGGACCCCCCTCACGCCCTCTTGGGTTGCAGGCTTGAGTGTGGGCCCTCGTTGTTGTGGAGGGGCCGCAAGTCTGTCGATTAGCATGCCTGGACCTCGTCAAGCCTTCCGCCCGCCCATCTCCTCACCCCGGCCCAGTGCTACCCATCCCAGATGTTCCGCTAAAGCATGGTTTGTCTTGTGCTTCATCGAACCAGAAATATGCTAAAACAGATGAATCCAGGAGTGCAGCGAAACCAGCCAGTACGGAGGAGAGGTGCGGTGGTGGAATGGTGAATAAGTGTTTTATGTGGAGCAACTAGGCAATTATTTATGTGCATCTCATGTGAACAATACCGATATGATACATCTGTGAACTAGAAATATATGATGGGAATGGATTGAGCTAGACAAATTCCATATTTGAAATGCTTGTGTATAAACTCCCATAGATTAGACTATTGTAAGGAAAAATCCATATTCCTCTCCTCAACAGTCCTATCAGTTTATCAAGCTGCCTGCTTGAACGGAACCAGAGCTAGTTTCAAGTAGCAATGCTAAGTTGTTGGAGTGTTATTCAAACATTGCGCTGAACATTTTTAACATAAGCAAAAATAGCTTGTCATGGTTGGTTACAGATATGACGTTTACATGAATGCCACTTTGAAACAACATTATAACACATGAGGTTTCTCCATAGGGTTTGGCAACTCACTTAATGCGATATAAATAAAAATAGGTCAGAATATTTGGTGTACATAAAATGTATGCAAGCCTTGATTGTGTAAGGTAACAGTTCATGAGTATTGAGAAATAATGACTACAAATCCATGTTATCCTATCGATGAGAAAAGCATATAATCAATAGCCCGTAATCATAATTTCAACACAAGGTTAGATATTAGTATTCGTGTTTTTTGTGTGTGATCAATTCTCTATGTAAATAGAACATACGCAACATGTTTGCTCTCATCTTGTTCTGTAATGCAAACAGATTGGTTTTGGTGTAACTCCTTACGTTCAATAGTAGACTATACTACACTATACTATACTATACTATCCTATACTATAGTTGCACAATGGGAGCTTGCAGTTTCCTGATATGCATGGAGTGCAACTTGAAATCAATATTGTCTACAACAAACTGCTGTGTATATATAGAGAGATTTAAATCAATGGATTTGGATGTGATAGCCCCAATGGAATTGGTACAATACTTAAGGGCGTATTACAGTTTTGAACTAGTTCACTGCATCACGGGTAGCCTGCCTGCATGAACTTTAACACTGTATTCTCACAAAGGGCTCGTGAATACAAATGATGGGTCTGCAAAACAGAAAATAATGAAACTGCTGCAGGAAGTGGCCCTTTCTTTCAGGTCACAAAAAGTCTGAATTGTATTACCATACGATGAATACACTCATAGATTCCATTAGACCTTACATCCTATAACTGCAATCTAGATCCTAACAGAAAAGATATAAAAGGGAAAAAAGGAGGGGGGAGGGGAGTCTGTTCAAGAGCAGCGAGAGTATTACTATGAGCTGTCCAACTCGCAACTCAACAGTGAGTCCACTTAAGAGGAAAAAAGAACGACATAAGAGTGAGTGACAGGCGATAGCAATAAAAGTAAAGGCAAACCGGCCATTTTACTGCGGTGGGGCTGTTCGAGAAGGGATTATTAGCCTGTCAGCATTTTAGACCAAGACACAACTTTTTCAAGAGCACATCCCCTTCGTCTCTGTTACTTTTAATAGAAGGTCTTTAAACCCTCGGACCCCTAAGGTCGTCCTATCCTGACCTTTAATAGGTGGGCTCTGGCCAGCGTGGGTGGGGAGGGGGGGGGGCTCAAAGTGGACTATTAATCATTTGTTTATAACATCAGTCTATTTAAAAAAAAAAGTGCTGTGTTTAAAAAGGAATGGTTTAAAATAGAGAGTGGTGGCTTGAGATAGGGCGCCCGCCAGTCACTGCTCATGGCGTCAGGGCGCGTGGGTCCTGTGGGACCCAGAGAGGAGAACCCCCGAGGGCACGGGGGGTCGAAAGGTCGCTAGGGTTTATCCCTGTCAGCCACCCGCACGTAAGAGGTGGACGGCCTCTTTTGTTTGTCGTGTAATTACACACCGAATGTGGCAGAGTCGGAAGCCAACTTGCTTGGCAAATTTACCATTTAAATGTATTCCAGTTTAAACATATTGATGTTGAAGGTAGATGTGGATATTAGGCCACCAACAAATATGCAATTCATGAGTAACACAGCAGAGAATTCCTCTGGCTTTCTACCAAATGCCACAAGTAGCGTAAGTGAGATTTTTTTTTCTTGAGGATTGACAGTGATGGGAAATAAAATGTCATTGGATCAAATCATTAATCTTGCCAAATATTGTCATATGACAGGATGAAACATGGGTTATGAGATTGCATTGGTTCATAAAACATTACCTGCAACCATTTTTCCAATAAACGCTGGAATCTGTTCAGTCAATCGGGGATGTGGGATATGCCCTGACCACGAAGGCCATTTTGCCAAGAGCAGAAAGCCTGCTGGGAAAAATATAGTGGTTCATGCTGGGGCTCCGGGAAGCTGAAAAGCCACCAGCAAAAAGCTATGAATTATTTTGAGCGCAAAATGCATTTTCTTTGAAGACCATCCACCATTAGAGCCCTTTTGCTCCCTTTTAAATTGTTTTTATGCTGTGGGTAATGTTAACCTTTGCTTTTGTAGTCATGGAATTCTCTCTCTACCTTTTCCCCCTCCTGGAAGAAAGCACAGATGGGATGGAATGGCTTAAAATAGAGTAAAGGAACAATTTACTGTAACCGAAGAAAAAGTGTGAGAAAGGAACTATTTTCTTCTGTTTTATGGGAGTGCTTTGTTCTCCAAACATTCGGCTGTAAAAGGCTGTAGTGTAGACTATTTATAGAGGATTGCCTCGCCTATGTAGAAAATGGTCTATTTAGGTTGTCCACTTCAGACAATAGACAGTTGCTTCATTTGTTTTTTTTTTGTTTTGTTTTTTATTATATGAAGCTGCAATTTGTGAAAATCCTAATTTTATAGCTGGTAGTAATTGTATATGTCTACAAGCATACATTTTGAATCTGAACTGAAACACACTTTTTAGAATATGTTAAAAGCTTATTACTGGACAAAAGTCACTTTTTCATGGGTTTCAAACAGTGCAACAAGTCAATATGAACACTCACAAACACACGCGCGCGCACGCACACACACACACACACGCACACACGCACACACACACACACACACACACACACACACACACACACACACACACACACACACACACACACACACACACACACACACGACGCAACTTAGAAGAAAGGACTTACTGGACGTAACTTGGATCTTATCCATCACATGCAGCCAACCCGCAGCACGTGCACACTTGATCCTCTTTCATCCTCTTTACAGCACCTGCGCGCGATCTCCATGGAAACGTCGTCAGGCAGAAGGAAGTGAACCAGCTTGGTTGACAGTAAGCTTGCTAAGCATGGCTGCAAAGGTAAGCTTACTTTTTCCAAAGAATTTAAATTCTTTCTGGAGTTGCATCACTGTGCCACGCAGGTTGACAGCCTCGTTTCAGTTTTGAACTTTACAACATAGAACACTTGGACACTTTGTACATAAAGCTTGCTGGATAATGGCAAACTAGCTAGCTATATGTTAGCTTGCTAGTAAGGGGATGACAATGGCAATGACATTGGGGTTTTAAAGTAGCTAATAAGCTAGAGAACGTTAGCCAGGCATCAAAATGACTAACTATCAATGTCGACCTGAACAAACTGTCCCCTCCATGTAATCAAGTAACACTAGACATGTCTGCTAACACTCCCTGTTTTAAAACTTTTATTTTTATTTTCTCTAGTTCAGTTGCCTTTTAACATGGCATTGCTATACAGTCCACGTTGTAAATTGTAACCTTGGTTAGCGTCATGCTAAATGTTGCAGCATCTTTCGACCTACAGCAGGTGCCAGAAATTATAATGGCACGCAACACTGAATGGCTATTCGAATGAAGTATAACACGGCGCACGTGCCTTTAACATTTGTTACAATGTAGCCAGCCTCAGGTGATATTTTCTTGCTGTAATATATAAACTTTACATTTTTGTTTTTATTATCAAGGATGTTCATAACCAAAACATTAAGTTATTTTAATATAATGATCAGTCTATTGAAAATGATGTGTACCCCCTTATTAACTTTTGTTTTCAGGTAGTCTTTCCAAAGAGGGCGGATCCTGCTGAGCTGAAAGCCATTTTTGAAAAGGTGAGAGTGAGCCAACAACCTCAATACCAATGCGATAAAAAAATACACATTTTTACCCAATAATAGTGTGATGCTTTCGTTTGTTGCAGTATGCCAGCGTGAAGAAGAGCGACGAGTCTTTTATGTCTCCGGAGGACTTTGTGGGCAGGTTCCTTCATGCACACACAGACGTCAGACTGTCTCAGGAAGCCATCAGTCTGCTAGCCGGTGTGGTGGACCAGAAGAAAGATGGGTGGGCATACTCCAGATTTAAGTCATGTACAAAAAGGATATGAACTGATTAAAATACCCTTTTTGTATGTAGAAGCCCTTGCGTACTGGGAGATGAGTAGGCTGATACCTGAACTGTCAACTGAAGTGTCAGTGTCTCTTAACACTATTTATTATACAGTTCTCGGGTATAATAACACTGTTGTAATTCACATGTTGGCCAACGCTATATATTTATCCCATCATGTTATATGCTTGTTGTATTAAGGTCTAGGAAAGATGCAGGTTTGAAGACTTTGATCTTTTATTCACCTGTCAGATTGAGCATATCAAATCCCAGCATTTAAATAATTTGAATATTTAGTGCAGAAGAAAAAAAGGAACATCAAAACACCAAAGACAATTCAAGACGTTGTTCCCCTTCTTTCAGCTCACCCCCTAATTTTATTCCCAACCCCCATCCCCAATTCTTGCCATCTTTATTTTTTTTTTACATTAATATGTATGTTTTTAATGATACATAATGACGGGCAATAAAATGTTAGGGTAAGTCAAAAAAAAAGAGAAAAACGTGTTGCCAAGGCAACCACCTGGGCTCCTGCGAAGAGCAAAGTGCACGTGGTCGCGTCATTTGGAGTTGTTAGGGCCGCTTTAAACAGGGGTTGTTGGGTAGGGGAGTAAGGGGGGGATGGAGAGACTGAGAGACTGAGAGACTGAGAAAGAGAGAGGCTCTAACGCACACATACACACTGTAATTGCCCATGTTATTCAGTAGCACTTCGGTTGCATTGTGTGGCTTCAGAGCAGGATAAATGGCAGCCATGTCATCACTGCTATTAAGGGGGTAAATCTATTAGGAACCTATGGCTCTGGCTCTGCATCTAAACCTAATTTCAGCAAGGTAGAGGGGACTGCAAATGACAAGGCAGGGAAATGGACATCATGGCTTTTTTTGGTCACAGATAATGTGACAGACCTTTTTTCGGATGGAAGGCTATTTGTTTACAGTTCAAATTATAAGGTCTTTTGTATTGTTCATTGTTCATTGTTCACTAATTCCATTTTATTTATTTATTTTTGCACTTCATAATTTGACAATGAGATGAGAGGCACTTGCCTGAATGTTTAGACTCTCTTTTGTGTATATCCAACAGTATGGGCTCTATACAAGTTTATGGTCTCTGGAGAAAACAGCAACACATTGTTTTTCAAGTACCTGTTGAGCCAGAGCTGGGAAAAAAAGGGATGAAAAATAAAAAAGACTCAAGCGAGTGTATTTAGATACAGCCAGCTCACTTTTATACAAATTAGAGGTAAACAAAGAAGAATTTTTGGAGTATATTGTGCATATATTCTTTTTATGCTAATGCAACTGCCGCTGGTTTTTACAGGTAAGCCTCCATTTCAGCAAGATGAGTCAGGTGTAATCGTTTTAGCAGGGGGCCGGGTGGCAGTGGATGTGTGTTTGTATGCGATTGGGGAACGTAAACAGTGTAATGCATTTTCCTTCCTCCCCCTCTGTGACAGCATAAATCAAGGGGATATAGTGACAGAAGTACCAATCTGCTTTGAGGAAATCACTTTTTCTTTTCCTCCCCCTCTCTCTCTCTGTCTCTCTCTCTCTCTCTCTCTCTCTCTCTCTCTCTCTCTCTCTCTCTCTCTCTCTCTCTCTCTCTCTCTCTTTTATTCACCCTCCCGCTAGTCACGCTTGTAAAAGAAGTACATTGCTACTTTTTCAGTCATTCTGAGCTTGGACACATCCCTGCTGGTTTTGAAGATGTGGTCGAACAATGTAGTCGTCCTTTCTTTTCCCTCTAGTTTTTTCTTTTCATTATCTTTCTTTTTCTTTAATTTGTTCTGTTTGTTCGTTCGTTCTTTCTTGCTTTCTATCTTCCTTTGCACTCTTTCTTGCTTTCCTTCTTTCTTGCTTCATTCTCGCTATCTCGCTCTTTCCAAATGTCTTATTTCAGATTTTTCCTCCCTCGTTCTTTTTCACTTCCCTTCTTTTCTGCTCATATTTTCCTCCATCTAACACTATAACTATTCATTCTTTCACTTCTCTACCCAGTCTGTACTTCATCCCTCCGTCTCCCACTCTCTTTCCTCCTGGTGAGTGCTAGCCTTCTCTCTGTCCCCTACTCCTTTTTGACGGGGGCAACTCCTCAGGTGTGAAAAAGACCCATCCCTCTAAGCCGTTGGGGGTTACAACTTTGTAAAGATAGCATGCTGGGTAAATAGCAGTCTGCCCTAAAACCATGTGCATTCAGGTTCTGGTCCAGTTGTGTGTTCAGGCACAAGCAGCAAGTACTCACCTGGGTTTGTTACGCGTGTCTGTGTATGTGTGTGTGTGTGTGTGTGTGTGTGTGTGTGTGTGTGTCCGTGTGTGTGTGTTGGAAAACTGTCACAAACAATGTCAGGGACAGGTTCTACATCAAACCAACATACACGGATAAACATACGGACACAAACACACACACACACACACACACAAAACACACAAGTACTTGTCAGAATCCAGGCTTACAATTTATTGAATTATATATTTTTAATAGTATTACAGATCTATGCTGTAAATATAGCTGTATGGGTAGGCTACATACTGTCAACACTTGTGATATGCGTATCGTTGTCAACAAAAAAGAAAAATAAGTCACTGGTACAGTACAAATTGTATTTTACGTACACTGAATAAACGATAGTCTTATTTTGGACTTTTGGCTACTGTTGTATCCCTGATCTTGCACATTAATGGCAGAGAGACGAGTCTGGACAGTTGCCATATTAGTTGATGGTTGGGAGATGCTGTTGGTTGATTTGATTATTGGGAGTCTGTTTGGTCTACATAGCTCAGCAATGGCATCTCTTTTCATACGGCAATGGTTTTGCAGTCGTCATGGCGCTACTAATCAACCATCATAAGCTTCATCCAGCGTTATAGAGCTGTGTGTATAGGTCATATAGATACCCCCTGGATACCATGTCCTAACAATCTGAATATCCCCAATGATCAACAGCGGTGTATGTTACAGAAAAACGCTCATAGTCTACTGTACGCTTATGACAAACCAAAGAGATTCCTAACTAGATCCCTATGTAAACTGATGCATGTGAAAATCTCTCTGTTAGTACTGTTTGAATCACCGTATTTAGTGCATGTTTTAACATCACAGTACAGCAGCCTGTTTGCACTCTTAACTCATGCATTAATTTCCCCAAGGTATAATTTCAAAGAAACTATACAGTGTATATTTTAGTCTCTTGATTTTTTTTTTTCTTCTTCATCTCAGTGTTTCAACAATGCCCTGGCAGCGAGAGCTGTTCAGATATTTGCTTTGTTTTTAACAGCTAATGCACAGTCTGAAACAGAGTTCTTTTGTGCCCTGTTCGCCTACTCACGAACAGCAGGCCACTGTTCTTAAAACTGCCAGCTTAGTTAATAAAACAATGGCCCTCGATTTTGAAACAACGGCCGTTTTATTCTACATTAACGAACTGGCATAAAGAACCAGACGAACACACACACACACACACACACACACACACACACACACACACACACACACCCATACCAATACCAATACATCTCTTTCTGTTAGTTAACTGAATTTTACGAGTTACGTAAATAACCCCCTTCTCCCAATCCCCAGACCCCCCAGATCCCTCGCAGAAATTAAAGTGGATTTATCAGATAGATGATCAGTGGGGCCGCTCGTTAGCACTGTCCCCTCGCTTAATTATCGGATCCATTTGTGGAACACATAATGGACTTGTGCCAACTTTGAACCAGGGCTTGAATTAAGACAACATTGTGTGGTTCTCCCTATAGGCTCTCCCGTGGGTGTTTCCGACCTACCTCACATCATCATGAGCATTTGTCTGTATTGATTGTGTGTGTGTATGTGTGTATATGTGCGTGCGTGAGTGCGTGTGTGTGTGTGTGTGTGTGTGTGTGTGTGTGTGTGTGTGTGTGTATAAGTGGTATTGTGACAGAGGTGTCTAATACAATTGTATTGATTGTACACTGGGAAAGAAAAGAATAGAGGAAGACAGAGAGGAAGAATGAGAAAAGAAAGAAAAGAAAAGTAAAAAGTCGGATGAAGAAAGAATGATATACAGACCACAATTACACACAACGATGTGAGGGAGGTAGGATTACGCCAGGATTATCCCTACATGGTTTTTATTTCCATACAAAAAATAATCAAAGTAGAATATGAATTTCCTCTGCTGGCTTCCAGTTCCCCCTGTGCCTCTCCACCTGTTTAACATGGCAGAGGGAAATGTAAAATTTCATTATTTAATCAGTTTTTTCTCTGTGTAAAGTTGGCTGTCAGTGAAAACTGCCAACTTAGACTGGCAACCTATGCTGTGCTTTTCATAAAATACTTCCCTGGTCGTACATGAAAATATTTAAGACATATAAAAAATAAAAATAAACTACTGGCTTATTTAATTGAATTAAGCTTCGCATAAATGGATAGGCTGGCTGTTGGTTTGCTTACTTGTCAAAACTTCACTCATTATTATCTATTTAAATTAATTTTCTTTAATTATTATTATTATTGTGTATTTGTTTCGTAGGTTGATCTCGTTCCAGGAGTTTGTGGCGTTTGAGTCGGTGCTCTGTGCCCCTGACGCCCTGTTCATGGTCGCCTTCCTGTTGTTCGACAAAACAGGCAAAGGAGAGGCCACCTTCGGTAGGTATTCTGGGTAACTCCACCCCTGCAATTTGATTGACATGTTTACATCCTTCATGCAGGTGTGTTGGATGTGATTAGTGAACAATAAGGGTCCTGTTATTTGGACGCACTAAATAAAAAAATACTAACGCCAGAGTTTATGGTTGAAATATGTATGGATTTGTGCATCAACGTGTTTTCTGTGCTGTTAAAAGTCTGCCCACAAAGGAGTTGCACACCGAAAAACGTCCGGGTTCGTTGGAGGTGAACTAATGTGCTTTAATGAGGAAAGCTTTGTAGTTGCTGTCTCCACGACGGAATCGTATGTTATGGTGATGCTACGTTTTGGATGCAAACGTTGTCGGAGTCTTCAGCTATATTTATGTCAACCTGAATTCTCAAACCTCTCACTAATTCACGAAATTAAGCGATCCTTAAGGTTGGTATCAGCCATTTCTGGTTTTATTCCTTATCTCCTTATCTACAAAAACTGAAAAATGATTGTACTACTAAAGCTATGGAATAGCTATTTTTTATATTCTCATTCATGTCAAAAGAGCATAAGTAAGTACTACAATATTGCTTACATGCAAAGGTACAAGATGCCAAGATTAGCTCTGTAGACTTAAAGGGGCAGATGTCATGTCTTTTTGACGGATAGGAGGAAGGGAGAAATGGAGGGTGAGGGAGGGAGGGAGCTGGTGAGTGAGGTAGGCAGGCAGGCAGGCAGGCAGGCAGGCAGGCAGGCAGGCAGGCAGGCAGGCAGGCAGGCAGGGAGGGAGGGAGGCAGGGAGGGAGGCAGGGAGGGAGGGAGGGAGGGAGGGAGTGAGGGAGGGAGGGAGGAAGAGAGGGTGACAAGGGAGAGAGGTGAGTGGGTTTGATTGGCACCATTACAGTGATGCCTTGGAGCACCAGAGGTGAGAAGCGAAGACATTTGTACTTGTTGCTTATTTCACATTTCCCTAATTGATTTAAACAAGCCTAATTTCTGCCTTCTGTAGGTGTGCGAAGCATTAGCACGTTGGGTTGATTTTGATACGTGGCGCACACAACACGGTAGTGTTGCAGAGAGAGAAAGCAAATTTCATTGCAATTGTCGAGGAGTCGACGGGGAGTAAGATCACTCTGGTTGACGATTATGTATGCACATATGTAAATGTTCATATTTAAAAGGCTCAATTAGAATATTTATCGGTGACGTCGTCTCTTTAGTAATTAAAAGGTCTGTTGTTTTTCTGTCTCTCAGAAAGGTTAATGAATATGCCTTCTACACCAGCAAGCTATGAGACCCACGCAGAAGTGGAAAATTGCATGAAAAACATTACGATGTAGACACTGGTAAAGGTGTAGGCAAAGCGTGTTGGTGCTGCCATTTCAAACCAACAGCAAATAACTTCTGACTGAGAATATAGTCTTGCCGAAGTTTCGTTATTGTGTGATGTTGTTGGAATTTCTCTTTCTCCCTAACCTTCCTCTCTTGCTCTCTTTCTTTTTCTGTAACTTTTTTTTTCTCTCTTCTTCAGTCGGGCGTTTCGTCAGATTTAATGACCTTTTTCATGTCAACTTAGAA
>JAPMUY010009463.1:102500-105000 GCA_026901105.3 Galaxias olidus
ACACACACACACTCGCAGTCTCCCTTCTAATTTACCTCGAACAGAAACGGTAAAGGTAAATAAAACACTCCCGTTACACAAATATTGTTTTTCTTCCACTTTGATTTTGTGTACAAGTGCCTGTTTAAATTTCATGCAGAAGGCCAGGCCTGCAGAACCAAAATACAAATGTGTTTCTGCAAAAGAAGAGCAGCTTCATCAGAGCCTCCTCCTCCTCCACCGTCAAACACAAAGCGCCCTGCCAGCCTCTCTGTAAAGCAAACAGCGCCATCTAGTGACGGGGAAGCCCTGTCATCGCCATCTCATCCCCCCCATCCCCCACAATCAAGGTGTCAACCTTTCCGACAAAAGTTTACTGATTAGGGAAAGGCTTACTGATTAGGGACAGCCACGGTCATTCCATTGTAACGAAATGACGACTAACAACTCATCCCAGAAGAGTCCTCCGTACGTCAAACCGTGTTATTTTGTGTTTCTTCAAACGGAGCGACGGAGACACGATTCTCGCGCTCGTAAAAGGACTTGTGGGCAGTTTGGGAGGAATGTGCCCAGTGGGAGTTTTCAGGGCGCCCACAGACTCTATTTTCAGCTTTACTTCCTTCTATTTACTCCTCTTTATCGCGTCCTCTTCTCTGGCTCTCATAAAAAGCAGTTAATTAAACAGCGTTTAAGAGTCTCTACCCCCCCCCCCCCCCCCCCCCCCAGACCCACCCGTTGGGGAAAAAGCAAACATCCACTTAGGACGGGTTAGAAGTTCTTGCGGCGGTGTTAGCAGCAGGCACCATGGGTGGTGGTCAGCCTGTTAGCTGTGGCGTCCTCTTCCTTTTATCTTCTTGGGCGTTTAAAATATAAAAAAATCACGTTTAAGTGGATTCCTTTGAAACGGTTATGGAATGCTGAGCAGAGTGCCGTGGGAAGGTATTGTCCACACACACACACACACACACACACACACACACACACACACACACGTGCTTTCTACACACAGTGGTGGCATGTGTCTTCACGTCACACTCTACTGTACTCTACTGTCTGCTGAGACAAGCCGTTTGACCTTTTCAAACTTCAGCTCGAGGTAGATTCACAGTCCCTCTGTCTGGGGGTGGACTTGTGTGCTTAAGGTGGATAGCTGTCTGTAGTCTGGGAATGTCTTATTCGTTAGGTTACTCAGCGGATTTTATTGTGTTTTCATCCTTCTCTCTGTCCATCCTTGCCCTTTCTCCGCTCCTCCTCTCCCTCTCGTCCTCCTTTCCCTCTGTTTCTTCCAGGTTGCCGGGGGCAGCACGTCCCACCAGGTCAGCTTCTCCTACTTCAACGGCTTCAGCTCTCTCCTCAGCAATATGGAGCTCATCAGGAAGATCTACAGCACGCTGGCCGGCAGCCGCAGGGACCTGGAGGTCACCAAAGGTCTCACGCACGCACGCACACACACACACACACACGCACGCACGCACGCACACACACACACATATACACTTACATTTACACACACACACACACACACACACACACACACACATACTCAGACATATACAAACAAATACACACACATAAACATGTACACGATACATTGTACAGTATACAAGCGCTCATATGGTCACATATACAGTATATATATCCATACGGGTTCATATACAGTATACACACCTACAAATGCGTTTACGCACACATACTGTACACACACACAAAGTACGATGCACGTAAACACGGACAGTGCCCTCTGAGCGTGTTGGAGTGTTGGTGTGGGGCGACAGTACGTGTTTGTGTTTACGACCAGGTTGTTTTGGTACACTCACACACACCCTCTCCTCCCATGGTTCAGGGTCTGGTTGGCTCGCTGAGGGGAGCTGGGATGCAGGTGTAGGCCCAGCCAGTCCAAACCCAGGGCCAGGACCCGAGCCGACCAGAATAGACCAGGCCCTCTGCGTTCCCTAGGCGGGTCCCTCCGTTGGGGGATTGTGGCTGTGGTTTAGACTGGGCTGTGGTGGCCTCTGGCCAGCAGACCTCCCTAGCCCCCTCTCCCCTGCTCCCTCAAGTCATTAGGCCTCCTGTAGGAGCCGTGCGTGCAGAGCTACACGTCCCACTGACCCGCACACACACACACACGCACACACACACACACACACACACTCACTCACACACACTCACACACTTACAAGCACACACACATGCACATTTAAGCCCAAACACACACACACACGTGCGCACACACACCAGCACGCTCACACACTTACACGCGCGCACACAAGCACGCTCACACACTCAAGCATACACACATACAAGCACACAAACATTTAGGCCCAAACACACACACACACGCACACACACAAGCACACAAACATACAGACTTAGGCCTACACACACTCGCACTCGCACGTGCACACACACATGAACACACACACACACAAGAGTACACAAACATAAACACTTAGGCCTACATATCCTTGCACGCACACACACACACACACACACACACACACACACGTCACCTGATTGGTTC
>JAPMUY010009463.1:112500-116509 GCA_026901105.3 Galaxias olidus
TTTCCCTCTGCTCATAGTCATTCTGGAATGATAAAAACACCTCAACATGGTCTAACACTGTGCCCCCCCTCCCCTGGTCCCCCCTGCCCCCCCCCCATCCTCCCCCTGGTCCCCCCCTGTCCCGTCCCCCCCGTCCCCCCCCGGTCCCCCCTAAGCTGTGGGAGCCACAGCCGTATACCCCATCGACCTGGTGAAGACGCGCATGCAGAACCAGAGGACCACGGGCTCCCTGGTGGGAGAGCTGATGTACAAGAACAGCCTGGACTGCTTCAAGAAGGTGGTGCGCTACGAGGGGGTCTTTGGACTCTACAGAGGTCAGCGGGGTCAGCGGGGTCACGGGAGGTGAGGGAGGGGAGGAGAGGGAGGGAGGGGAGGAGAGGGAGGGAGGGATTGGTGGTTTCAGTATGTCACGGTTTTTCTCCTCGTATCGTTTCACATTCTGTCCATTCTGAAGACACTCCCAATCGCTTTTTTTAAGTTGACCTAAAATAATGATGATTGATGTTTTGGACACACACACACACACACACACACACACACACACACACACACACACACACACACACACACACACACGCACACAAGTAAAGCAATCTACATACATGCCTAGTCTGTACTGACTGAGATAAAATATAATCTGATCCCTTGTCTGAGAAACTAAACCAAACCACTAGAAACAGAACCACTGCCTCAGCTGACCTCACTTCAGATAGGAGAAGCTGTCTGAGGAGAGCGGACTCTTAATAGAGTTTAAAAAGCAGAGAGAGAGCGAGAGAGAGAGACAGAGAGAGAGAGAGAGACAGGGCGAGAGAGAGAGAGAGGACTCTTAATAGAGTTTAAAAAGCAGAGAGAGAGCGAGAGAGAGAGACAGAGAGAGAGAGGACTCTTAATAGAGTTCAAAAAGCAGAGAGAGAGAGAGAGAGAGAGAGAGGACTCTTAATAGGGTTTATAAAGCAGAGAGAGAGAGAGAAAAGAAAAAGGTAATAATAAGAGAGATGAGAGCGGAGCAGGTTGATGAGGGGAGGAGAAAAAAAGATAAAAAAGAAAGGAGAGGGCATGAGAGAAAGATAATCAGAGACAAGAAAAGAGGGGTGTGTGCATGGGGGGGGGGGCAAGAAAGGACAAGAAAGAAAGAGGAGGAGGAGGAGGTGAGGAAGGCGGGCCGAGCTCACCTCTCCCTTGACCTGTCTGCTTTGATGTGACTAGAGCCTGACCTTTGCCCTCTCCGACAGAGACAATGCACACGGCACACATGGCCACCGCATACCTCCGACACCCCGTGTCACACCACCACGGGTCCAAACTACACGCAGACACATGTTTACATACACAGACACACACACACACACACACACACACACCGAAGGCATGCAAAGAAACGTGCTTTCTCTCACACTCGCATTCAGCAAGTCACAATCACATATTATACACGTTATGCATGTATAATTATTAGTTGTGCTCTGAGTCATTGGGTTAGTAGGAAGGGAGTGTCTGAGAAAATATAAAAGGGGGCTGGTTTTGGAATGAGAGAGGGAGCCTTTGCCCGACGACTCAGAGAGGTGATTGACAGCGCGGGGCTCCCGCGAGGAAACCTGAATGCTGGCGAGTCTATCAGAGAACACAAAGGCTGTAAGGAGAGGAGCGGGCTTTGACAGACAGGCAGGCAGACAGACAGACAGACAGACAGACAGACAGAAAGGCAGATAGACAGACAGGCAGGCAGGCAGGCAGGCAGACAGACAGACAGACAGACAGGTAGCTGAGACTCATAGACAACGAGGCAGGTAGACAGACAGGTGGCTGTGACACAAAAGACAGACAGACAGACATTCAGACAGACAGACAGACATACAGGTGTCAAAGATGCATAGACAGGGAGACAGAGAGACAGGTAGACAGACAGAGGTAGACAGACAGGTTGGTGCAGAAAACAAAAGGCAGACATGTATACAAGTGGAAAGATAGTCAGATAACCAGGCAGACAGGTAGACAGTCAGACAAGTAGATAGGTAGACAGATAGGTAGACAGGTAGACAGGCAGACAGACCTCGCCATATCTCAACAACAGTAAACAGATGATCAAACAAAGGCCTGTAGGTACTCTAGCTGTTTGGACGGTGGATATGTCATGTTCTACCATTGTGATTTTCCAACGGGATGTTAAAGGCTGGATGTTGAAGGGAAAATGGGATCTGTGCTGAGCACACTCTGTGCCACCAACCCCAGAAAACTCCAATGAAAACCTCCTAGAAACAAGGCGACTGGTCAAAAGGGAAGCATGTACTTTATGGAGGTTACTATGGGTGATTCAGACACAAAAACAAACTGTGTGTGTGTGTGTGTGTGTGTGTGTGTGTGTGTGTGTGTGTGTGTGTTCTAAGGACAAATATTATCACTCCTGTTTGTTGTTGAGTCCTCTACTCAGTCATTGGAACCAGTAGCCATGTTAATGATATGGTTTGCCCTCACATGGGTCCGTGTGGTCTTGCTGGAGCACTCAAACGTTCATTCAAACACACTCACTGAAGATTAGGTTTTTGTTTGGGGGGCACGTTTCATTGCACTCAAACCCCCAAATTTTTTTGTGGGGGGTGGGGGGTGTTTATTTTTAGCTGGCTTTGGGTTGTAATTGAGAGCTGCCTCTTTTGGTTAGCGTGTTTTGATGTGTGTGTGTGTCTTTTTTTCTCTCTCTCTCTCTCTCTCTCTCTCTCTCTCTCTCTCTCTCTCTCTCTCTCTCTCTCTCTCTCTCTCTCTCTCTCTCTCTCTCTCTCTCTCTCTCTCTCTCTCTCTCTCTCTCTCTCTCTCTCTCTCTCTCTCTCTCTCTCTCTCTCTCTCTCTCTCTCTCTCTCTCTCTCTCTCTCTCTCTCTCTCTCTCTCTCTCTCTCTCCGTGTTCACTTTGTTGCTCTGACTCTCCGCCACATCAAATAGACTTCATTAGTGTTGGAGGATGAATGGTGCCCGGTCGGATGTATGCAGCTGGGGACTCCTCGCTTAATGTGGAGAAAATGTGTTTTTGTGTGTGTGTGTGTGTGCGTGCGTGTGCGTGCGCTTGTAGGTCAGTGGTACATATGTGGCTGTATGTAGTAACGTACAGGTTTGAATGTGTGTGTGTGTGTGTGTTTGTGTTTGTAGGTCAGTGTGGTACATATGCATGTGTGTGGTAACATACAGGTTTGAGTGTGTGGGTGTGTGAGTGTGAGTGTGTGTGTGTGTGTGTGTGTGTGTGTGTGTGTGTGTGTGTGTTTGGGTGGGGGGGAGGGGTGTTGTGGCCGTCTTTGGCCTTCTGTCTTGTCTAATCATCTTGTTTCCTAATGGTAGGTCTGGTACCACAGCTACTGGGTGTGGCCCCCGAGAAAGCCATAAAGCTCACAGTGAGTCGCCTTGGGTTAGCTCTCTCTCTCTACACGCTAACACCAGTGCTCACACACACACACTAGCACACTCACACACACCAGCGCACAAACATACACACACGCACATACACAGACAAACCAACGCACACACCAGCACACACACCAGCACACACGCACACACGCACACACACACACACACACACACACACCAGCACACACACACACACACGCCAGCGCACACACACACACACACCAGCACACTCACACACACGCATTATTATTGTGTACAGATTTAATTTTATGTGGTACACAGAAACAGTCTTAATTGGACACATATTTGCTTGTGCGCACACACATACACACACGTATACACACACCCACACACGTACACACAGCCTCACACATACACACACACACACACACACACACATACACACAGCTTCACAACCACGATTGCTGTTCCCCATCTGTTCCCATCAGTCCTCTTAATGAAAAGCATTTTGCTACTAATCCATGTGGTATATGCATTTCCACTGGATACCCGCTCCGATTGTATGGATACGTACATTTCAGACAGGTCTTTGTATGTGCTTTAATGTCCTCTGGTGACGTATTTGTTGTGATTGTTTTCCAGGTGAACGACTTTGTGAGAGGG
>JAPMUY010009464.1:0-11640 GCA_026901105.3 Galaxias olidus
ATATATCCTTATACAAGGAAGCATTCTTAACGAGTATATAAAGAAATTGATTCTCGTCACAATCAACAAGAAGGTTGATTTCACACAACGCAAAGGTAAGATCAACACAGCACAGTGATTTCAAATTATATTTTGACGCACTATTAACTGACTGTGCGGTTTTAACGTGTATATTACTTAATTCCATAACATGCTCTAAAACTAAAAGTAATCATGACGTTCATATCTTTAATAAATATTTTTTAGTGTGTGTGAATTTGAATATATATATATATATATATATATATATAATATATATAAAATAATTGGAATATTGGCAGGCCTATATATAAGCCTATAGCCTATAATAATAATAAAAAAAATCATAATATTAGCGATTTACTTATATATATATCCGTCCATTACTACAGAAATAGATGACCTTAGACTGATGCTATAGACCTATACATTAAATGTATTACTATCAATATAATTATAAATTACCTTAGTCTAAAATGTGAATATTTTGTAAATTTACCTTGTCCTCTGGTTGATTTTGTGTTCACCACACAATAACTATTTGATTTGTCTTTCTTTGAAAACAGATGGCAGGTGTGGTTGTATTTCTGATGGCCCTCTCACTGACTACCGGTCTGGTATACGGGCAAACAACAGGCGGCAAGCCAGATGCCCCCCTCACGCCCACGGTAACTTGATGTCTAAAAAGATAAGTAATGAATTTGTGTCTTATTATTGTGAAGTTTGCAAAAACAACGCCTATGTCTGTTCATGTATAGAAAAATAGTGCCATCACTCACACCAAACAATGTGGATAGCACATTTTAGAGCAAAAATCCCATCAGAGAAAAGACGTAAAACTACATCTGTAGATAATTTTTGGAAGTTGAGAGGATGGAGGGGATGGCTAAATTCCAAATGGCTCCTTACATCACTAGCTAGCAACATCCCAGCACTGTTGCCAAGCAACACTCTGTAGTTTAGGTGTTTGCTAGCTAAGGGTGACATTTATTTTACTTTGCTTGGTAAATCATTTGGTTAGTCTGGGCTACAAAAAGTTTATATTATGAACCGTTGTCGTTTGAATAGTCGTTTATAGCCATTAATTTACAACACATTATGATGTTAACCGGACTATTTTGGTTGTGACAAAAATAACAAGTTCAATGTTATTGATTTTTTCCCTGTTTGAAACAGGATATATAGTTATACAATGTAAAGACAATCTGATTTACCATCTAACTATCGCAAAAATATTCATTGTTTTGCTCACGGTGGAGCACTACAGTAAGGTCAAAGTTGGCCGTATGACGTTTAAATGCTTTCTGACTACTTCGGTTGGCGACACGGAAGTAGCAACTTGTAAAACGTAAAAGCTTTTTTTTTTTGACACTAAAACTGTCACTTTTAGAAAAACTGACAATTTAATAATTTGTTTTTATCACTACACGTTTACTAAATAACAAAAAGTCTTAGAAATTGACTGTCTAGTTACGTGTTTTTAAAAACAGTGAAAACGTTTTGTTTCCACCAAAGTGTAGGCAACATTTCTAAAATGTTCACCTAACCTTTCTCATATTTTTTAAGACTCCGTAATATTTCACAGTATTATTATCCCTTTGCAGGTGGTTTCAGGTGGAAGTGTGACTTTCCCAGAAAGTGAGTAATTATATCGCCATTGGCGCTTAAGTAGGGATTTAGGCCCTGTCATGTACCTGGGAATTTTTAAAGATGAATATGTAAACACCAACTTTTATTTTTTTTAACCAGCCCCATTTTGGCTACGTTTGCGAAAATGCATAGCGTAAAAAAAAAAGGACATGACTACATATTTGCGTTTTTGTTGTAATTAGGCCTATGTTTTCGTTTTCGCTTAAAAATACTAACCGTTTAGCTGGAAAGCTACCTTAACAGTATTAACTCAATACCCGTTGCATTAAGCTATCCCCCATATTAAACCTGTCAAGGTTGGGTGGTTCCAAATCTGGATAGCAAAATGATCATAAAGCTACATATACAGTTATCCTGTTATTACGAATTTATATATGTGTATGTATGTGTGTGTGTGTGTGTGTGTGTGTGTGTGTGTGTGTGTGTGTGTGTGTGTGTGTGTGTGTGTGTGTGTGTGTGTCTATTCCAGATAGTGTCATCCGTCCTCTCACTGAATGTGAAAAGGAAAGAGCCATCGCTAGTTATTTACCTCCTATCGGCTCCTGCGTCCCCCAGTGTGATGCCCAGGGCCTGTTTACTCCCCAGCAGTGTCATGCCTCTTCTGGTAACTGCTGGTGTGTGAACCCCTGTTCTGGAGAGGAGATCCCAGGTACCAGGACAGGACCTAGCAACAAGCCGGTGGAGTGTGGTGAGAGAGTGTTTACTGTTGTTAAAGCAACTATAGGCAACTTTTTTTATATTAATACATAAATCCCCCAAAAATATTGGTGAGAGAGTGTTTACTGTTGTTAAAGCAACTATAGGCAACTTTTTTTATATTAATACATAAATCCCCCAAAAATATTGGTGAGAGAGTGTTTACTGTTGTTAAAGCAACTATAGGCAACTTTTTTTATATTAATACATAAATCCCCCCAAAATATTGGTGAGAGAGTGTTTACTGTTGTTAAAGCAACTATAGGCAACGTTTTTTATATTAATACATAAATCCCCAAAAAATATTGGTGAGAGAGTGTTTACTGTTGTTAAAGCAACTATAGGCAACTTTTTTTATATTAATACATAAATCCCCCAAAAATATTGGTGAGAGAGTGTTTACTGTTGTTAAAGCAACTATAGGCAACTTTTTTTATATTAATACATAAATCCCCAAAAAATATTGGTGAGAGAGTGTTTACTGTTGTTAAAGCAACTATAGGCAACTTTTTTATATTAATACATAAATCCCCCAAAAATATTGGTGAGAGAGTGTTTACTGTTGTTAAAGCAACTATAGGCAACCTTTTTTATATTAATACATAAATCCCCCAAAAATATTGGTGAGAGAGTGTTTACTGTTGTTAAAGCAACTATAGGCAACTTTTTTTATATTAATACATAAATCCCCCAAAAATATTGGTGAGAGAGTGTTTGTTGTTGTTAAAGCAACACACAAGTATCAATAGATTTCTTCAGATAGCACATTGTAATGTCTGTATGGGAGAATGAACAAATTGCGGTTCAGATCAGTACTCCAGAAGTCTCAATATTTAACACTCAATTTGTCGGCCACCGGGAATGATCTCTTGTGAAACTGTGACAAATTGCTTTATGGCACAAGGAAGTGCGTCACTAAATCAGGAAAAGATGCCCATACTTGGTGTATAGTCGTTGATCGTGCTAGCGAAATGCAGTGACCACGAGCATTCTTAATTTCTTCTTTGCGATGGTTAGGTAAAATAATTACACTAAGCAAACGTAGGGGGTCTCCAAAATGACCTCCTACAGATACTGTACATTTGAGTGAGTGACAGATTGAGTATGTTTGTGAGTGAATGCGTGAGTAAATAAGTAAATTTGTGAGAGAAAACTTTGTAGGATTAAAATGTTTATTCTATTAAGTAGGCGTGTAATTGTGAATGGAGTTAATATTGTGCATGAGCAAGAGAGTTATAGATTAAGTTAGTTTTGTGAGTGGGTAAACGAGTTAGGATTAAGTTAGTTTTGTGAGTGGGTAAGAGAGTTATAGATTAAGTTAGATTTGTGAGTGGGTAAGAGAGTTATAGATTAAGTTAGTTTTGTGAGTGGGTAAGAGAGTTATAGATTAAGTTAGTTTTTTGAGTGGGTAAACGAGTTAGGATTAAGTTAGTTTTATGAATGAGTAAGGGGTTGAAGATTACGTTTGTATTGAGAGTGAGTAGGTGAGTTATGGATTAAATTTGTTTTGAGAATGATTAAAGGAGTTAAAGATTCAATTATGAGTAAGGGAGTTAGGGATTAAATTACTATTGAGCGTGAATGACTTTAACAAGACTCTATGGAACAACATCTCTTTTGTGTCTGTTGCAGACTTCGGCCCTCGTCCTTTGAGCAAGTGTGAAAAAGAGAGAGCATATACCCTTTACCAAATAAAATACCACCATCTTGTTGGCGTGTTCACCCCAAGGTGTTCCCCCACTGGCCAGTTCACTCCCCATCAGTCTTCCGGTTCCACCGGGTATTCCTGGTGTGTCGATCCATATACTGGAAACGAGATCCCGGGGACCAGCACTGGGCCTGGCATCCCACCGGTCAACTGCGGTCAACTACCAAGTCCCATGTGATTAAACGCGTTGCATTTCCCTAGACCAGCACGCTTGAGTTCTGATTTGCTCTTGCTACCACCCTCGTGAGTTTTGATTGGCTCTCTTCGGTCATTATAAGCAAAAAAATAAATAAATGTGAGGATGCTGAATCAAGCATTCATATACATCACACATACATTCTGTAGTTTCTGTAGTAGGGCAAGTCATCTTTATGTAACCAATACGAGCTGATAGTACCCATAGTAACAAACGGTTATATTTTGCCTCTAACAAATCTTTTACTTATTATAGTACAGCAGTACATCAATTATTATAGTATGATAATTTGAAACTGTGTCTATTTTAAGTGCATATTAAGCACATCAATACCTTTGTTAATGTGTACCCAATAGGACTGAGTATCCAGTGTATGAATGAGAAATCAAAGTACACCAATATGTTTTACATATTAACATAGTGAAAAGGCACACTTCAGGTGCAAGAGCATACCCAAATAACAGTATTGAGCCATTTGGAAGTACAGTAGTTGCTGCAACTTGTGTGAGTGTGTGAGTGTTAGACTGTAGTTAATGCTCTTCAGTGTGAGTGTGTAACATTGTAGTTAGATAAATGTCCTCAGAGGAGTGAGTGTGTGACATTGTAGTTAGATCTTTGTCTTCAGAGGAGTAAGTGTGTGACATTGTAGTTAGATCTGTCCTCAGAGGAGTGAGCATGTGACATTGTAGTTCTCTGTCTTCAGAATGAGTGTGACATTGTAGTTCTGTCTTCAGAGTGAGTGTGTGACACTGTAGTTCTCTCTCTTCAGTGTGTGACATTTGAGTTCTCTCTCTTCAGTGTGTGACATTGTAGTTCTCTGTCCTCAGAGTCAGTGTGTGACATTGTAGTTAGATCTGTCCTCAGAGGAGTAAGCGTGTGACATTGTAGTAAGATCTGTCCTCAGAGGAGTGAATGTGTGACATTGTAGTTCTCTCTTCACAGTGAGCGACATTGTAGTTCTCTCTACAGAGTGAGTGTGTGACATTGTAGTTAGATCTCTGTCTTCAGAGTCAACGTAGCAACAAGCACCATGGTTGTGATCCTGGTTCAAACCAGTTAATTAGAACCCAGAGAACAACTAGGAAGTGAACTAATCATTATTATCTTTGTGACATCATCTCTCCCTCTCAGTTCTGTCTTAAGACCTGTAGTGTAATAAAAAAAAAATAAATAAAAGACCTGTAGCGTTGTTCCTTCTGCCCCTTCAGGCACCAAACAGCTATTGCACCGTATTAGGGAACTGCAGGACCATGGACAGCTCACAAGAGTTTCACATACATCATTGAAGTCTACAACATACCCATAGGAAAGCAAAATCTCAAAATTTGATCTCATTGATGTCTCCTTTTTTCTCCTAGACACAAGAGACATTTGTGATCCTTAAATGAGTTTTCTGTCTTACCTCTCAAAATCTCCTCAGGATAAAGTGACATATAGTCTCACATTTGTCTTAAACTGAGCAGTAATGGAGATCTTGTTTCTAATGAGTCTCATTTGTATCTCCAAGTATGTATGACAAGTATTTTTTATCTCTATCAAAGCTCATCCAAGTCTCAATCAAGTTTTCTTTTATTTTTTTTATTTTTTTACTTTTACTTACTTCTCTTATGCTCCTAAGAGGCTTTTAGGAGCAAGAAGTCAGAAACAAACGAGCACATGAGACAAAATTAAGAACTCATTTATTGCTCCAAGACAACAAGGAGACAAAGGATTTTTCCTCTGGGATATGAAGTGTTTACCGTGGGTTTCAAACGGCACAGGATCTACTCTGAATGACTTCATATATCATAGACACAGACTTCTCAATGGTGGGAATTAACTCTGGTGAGCTGTCCATGATGCTACTTGGAAAGTATCTTGTATCCTATTATTTTACATGACAGCACAGATAAGTTTCTTTAAAAAACCAACATGTTCACAGGAACACTTCTGCAAATAAAGGCTATAACTAAATAAAACAAACCATTTGCCAAATAATCGTTAAGGTAAAATAACTTTTATTTATCTCTCTCAAAAGGTATTTGAAGTTATTGTCATTTTCCAGGAAGTGTTATCCAAAACAATTTACTAATAGTTCAAACAAGTAAAACACAAATCAGCTTAAAAACAAGTTCAACGATATAACAATTCTTTATCCATCTTATCTCCTTCACTTATTTCTTTTCTTCTCCTCTTCCTCAATTTGTCTCTTCCTGTACCTCTGCAGTGATCTGTTAAAAGAGGGAGAGAATATTGACATGTAATCTCTGCAAATATATTTGATGTGAACCATTATTTAGATTTATTTTAATCATACTCCAAAATCCATTCAGATTTATTTCATCCAATGCTTACACTTATTTCAAGTCCCATGCAAAATCTGATTCAAATATTCAGAAACACCGATCTTTATAACTATTACGCCACAGAATCAGAAACACCGATTTTTATCTATAACTAAACGCCACAGAATCAGAAACCAAAAAACTGAACTGTTTTAACGGAACTGTTAAAATTTAATTTTACTGGCAAAGTCAGTGATGACTTCACCATTTAGGTCAAGTCAGTGATGACTTCACCATTTAGGTCAAGTCAGTGATTACTTTACCATGTGTATAGTTCAAAAAGTCAATGATGACTTCACCATTTAGGTCAACAAGTCAGTGATGACTTTACCATTTAGGTCAACAAGTCAGTGATGACTTCACCATTTAGGTCAAGTCAGTGATGACTTCACCATTTAGGTCAAGTCAGTGATTACTTTACCATGTGTATAGTTCAAAAAGTCAATGATGACTTCACCATTTAGGTCAACAAGTCAGTGATGACTTTACCATTTAGGTCAACAAGTCAGTGATGACTTTACCATTTAGGTCAACAAGTCAGTGATGACTTTACCATTTAGGTCAACAAGTCAGTGATGACTTTACCATTTAGGTCAACAAGTCAGTGATGACTTTACCATTTAGGTCAACAAGTCAGTGATGACTTTACCATTTAGGTCAACAAGTCAGTGATGACTTTACCATTTAGGTCAACAAGTCAGTGATGACTTTACCATTTAGGTCAACAAGTCAGTGATGACTTTACCATTTAGGTCAACAAGTCAGTGATGACTTTACCATTTAGGTCAACAAGTCAGTGATGACTTTACCATTTAGGTCAACAAGTCAGTGATGACTTTACCATTTAGGTCAACAAGTCAGTGATGACTTTACCATTTAGGTCAACAAGTCAGTGATGACTTTACCATTTAGGTCAACAAGTCAGTGATGACTTCACCATTTAGGTCAACAAGTCAGTGATGACTTTACCATTTAGGTCAACAAGTCAGTGATGACTTCACCATTTAGGTCAACAAGTCAGTGATGACTTCACCATTTAGGTCAACAAGTCAGTGATGACTTTACCATTTAGGTCAACAAGTCAGTGATGACTTTACCATTTAGGTCAACAAGTCAGTGATGACTTTACCATTTAGGTCAACAAGTCAGTGATGACTTTACCATTTAGGTCAACAAGTCAGTGATGACTTCACCATTTAGGTCAACAAGTCAGTGATGACTTCACCATGTGTATAGTTCAACAAGTCAGTGATTACTTTACCATGTGTATAGTTCAACAAGTCAGTGATGACTTTCCCATGTGTATAGTTCAACAAGTCAGTGATGACTTTACCATGTGTATAGTTCAACAAGTCAGTGATTACTTTACCATTTAGTTCAACAGGTCAGTGATGACTTTACCGTGTGTAGTTCAACCACCCATGCATCCGATGGGCTTAGTCTTTATCGGAGTGGTGGTTCTGGGGACCTCCTGACCACTAGAGGGCTCCACAGACCAGCAGGAGTTAGCGTTGCACTGTTGACAGATGTACTGGCCGCTGAGGCCACACTGGGGGGTGAACGAAGCCTTGGTGCTTTTGTACAGGACATCGTAACGGGCCTTTTCACATCTGCTCGGGGGTCTAATGGCTGTCACTGTGTGTGTGTGTGTGTGTGTGTGTGTGTGTGTGTTGGGTTAAGAAGAGATAAAACACACACAGAAAGAGAGGGTGAGACAGAAACAGACTCGTATCATATCTGCGATTACACACACACACGCGGTGCACACGCTGAAAACCTAGTTACCTCTTTGTCTCTTTTCCACTCTCTCACACACAGAGACAGAGAGAGAGAGAGAATGAACACTCACCAGCCATTTTGTCACAGTTGAGTTGGCTCTCTCGTTCAGATGAGACGCATGCTTTAGAGATGCGCTCGGTGTCGTGTTGACACAGCAACAAACGTCCTGATCACACTGTTTGGGACTGAAGTTGCCCTGGAAACAGAAAATAAAACCATCAAATAATGACATAACAACAACATGTATTTCAGTCATACCAATGTCATCAGTCCACTATCGTAATAAATAATAATAATAATTTATTGTATTTAGTTTTTAGCACTTTTCTCGAGACGCAAAGCGCTTTACACAAATTCTATCAAAGGTATCTGCCCAAGATTGTGATAGGTAGCAAATCAAAACACAGGACAATTCCTGACGTTTTGGGATTTGGATCAAATCTTTTTTTTATATATATATATATATATATAAAATAAAAGTGGAACCTAGTGACAAAATTACAAAAGGATGTTGTCTTGGTTACCATGGAATCGCATTGAGCAACGTACACGCCCACTTGACCGTATTTATACACGTTAAACGAGGACTTTATTTTTCTCCAGCCTGCATTTTAGAACCTGAGACTCTGGAAAAATCAGAAAAAAACAAGGCATTATAAAAGACACACACACACACACACACACACACACACACACACACACACACACACACACACACACAGCCAAGGAGTAGTGAGCTCCTTGATGTGAAGACACACACACACACACACACACACACACACACACACACACACACACACACACAGCATGGGTGGGGAGGGGTTAAATCAAACCCCACATACACACTAATGACTCAATCAACCACCCATGTGCCCACTAATACATACACACTATATATATGATATCGGTTCTACCAGCTGGAGTTACGCAGTCAAAGGGCTTAGTCCCATGTGTCCTGGTGTTGGGAATCTCCAGACCACTAGATGGGTCCACGCACCAGAGGCAGCCAATGGCGGGCCACGTCTGTTGGAGGTTATACATTCCTTCGGAATCACATTTAGGAACGAACTTTCCATGGGCAACGTTCCTGGGGAGGTACAGTATGTAAACACAAAGGTTACGACACAATGTGTGTGTGTGTGTGTGTGTTTGTGTGTGTGTGTGTGTGAGGAACGTTCCTGGGATGTACAGTATGTAAACACAAAGGTTACGACACAATGTGTGTGTGTGTGTGTATATGTGTGTGAGGAACGTCTGGGAGGTACAGTATGTAAACATAAAGGTTATGATACAGAGCGAGAGACAGCTTGTATCAAGGCATCCGTGTGTGTGTGTGTGAGAGAGAGATACAGACGGAGATATAGTATGTATACATAAAGGTTACGACACTGTGTGTGTGTGTGTGTGCGTGCGTGTGTGCGATACGGTCGGATATACAGTATGTATACATAAAGGTTACAACAAAGTGTGTGTGTGAGGAAGGTTTCCGGGGACACAGCATAGACATTATACAGACGGACAATAGAACCGAGAGAAAATACAAAATACATTTCTGACTGTCTTTTTGTGTTTTCTCTTTCTAATTACAGTATAGCTCTCTTACTACAAAATGTCCTCCTTCAAACTACAGAATGTCCATCTTCTCTTTAAACAAAATGTCCTCCTTCAAACTACAGAAGGTCCATCTTCTTTAGACAAAATGTCCTCCTTCAAACTACATAACGTGTATCTTCTTCAGGGGTGAAAGTAGAATTTATTTCTTGCCGGTACTCTACCACAACCTGTTTTTTTTTTTTTGCTTCCACTCAGCAATGTAGGCCTTGCATAGTAACCTAGCAACGCAGGACGCTAACTTCCAAAACTTGTATCGGCGCATTGATACTTTGTAATGGGTCACAACTACGTGGTTGTAGTGTTTTACAACGGTTTCGTACGCAGCAGTCAATCATAATCAAATATTGGGGGTGCGTTCCGATCGTATAGTAGCCTCAGTGCACTACGAGGTGGACTGCACAGGCTATTCCGCCATAGACCAGAGCAACATTAATACCCTGTGCAGTCCACTTTGTAGTGCACTACTAGGCGATCGGAACGCACCCTGGAACTACACCTTTCATAACGCGAGTTTTGGCAGACCTCTTTCTGGTCTTGCGTACCGTCAGTGAATCTTATAGTGGTACGCCGTACCGGACCGGACCGGCTTACTTTCACCCCTGATCTTCTTTAAACAAAACGTCCTCCTTCAAACAACAGAATGTCCATCTTCTTAAAACAAAATGTTCTCCTTCAAACTACAGAATGTCCATCTTCTTAAAACAAAATGTCCTCCTTCAAACTACATAATTTTTTCTTGCTTAATACAATATGGCCGCCCTCCTAATAGAGTACATGTACATCCAATATCAAACTCACAACGACAACGTAACATTATGATACGGACGGTGCACTTTTTGTGTATGTACAAAGAAAGAAAGAAAGAGAAAGAAAGGGTGAGAGAAAAAAACGAGTAAAGCAAAGAAACCTAATCCTTACTTACCCTTGTGCATCAAGGAGTCCCTTCCTCTTTGTTGACATTCAGTGGGTTGAGGATGGACTGGTTCTGAAAATAAACAAAAAGGAATTAATCTGTGTGTGTGTGTGTGTGGGAGTGAGCGAGAGAGAGAGTGGGGGGGAGGGGAGAGAAAGACAGAGAGAGGGAGCGACAGAGAGGGGGGGGGAGACAGAGAGAGAGAGAGAGGGGGACAGAGATGGACAGAGAGAGAGAGACACAGAGAGAGAGGGGGAGAGAGATAGAGGGGGGGGATTTGAAAAACAGAGCAAATTAACAGGTAACACTCTAAATAAAGGTCATGGCGATAACATGTTAATACGTCCTTATAAGATACTTATTAAACATTCTTATGTATCAATAAGCTCAGAAAAGTTTTTATTAACGTGTGTCGTATGTAGTAACACGTTTATTAACGTGTGTGTAAGAAACACTACATCGAATACCAGATGAAAAAGGGCTATGGGTAAAACCCCAACAAAGGCAGTGTCTAATATCTAGAGCCTCATGAAAGACCAAATGGAGAAGTACAAACTGAATATCTAGTTAGCACATGCCAGCAGCAGTTAGCACATGCCAGCAGCAGTTAGCACATGCCAGCAGCAGTTAGCACATGCCAGCAGCAGTTAGCACATGCCAGCAGCAGTTAGCACATACCAGCAGACACATGACAGACCGGGGTAAAGCCACTAACAAACACAAAACACACAGAACACCAAAG